>JAJKFJ010004977.1:0-20064 GCA_027382625.1 Tetmemena sp. SeJ-2015
TTAGAGAGAGAAAGACTATCATAGAGATTCTGTCAAACTACCACAGGAATCATGGAGACACCATGTATGCTCTGAGCTTCAGGTGGTGGGATATGTGGAAGACTTACACCAGCTAGCATTTCTCAACCCTCGATCAAAACTAGTTTATTGACCAAATTAGAGCCTAGGCTTCTGAGGGTCCTGAAGTACCCGATTTCATCAAAACTTTCTTACTGGCCTACTATGAAGAATAAAAGGAAGCAGATATCAATCATCTTCATCGTATTCTAAGTATATTTGGAATGAATGTGAGAATTAATGAATGAAGCAATTCAGAGAAACGAGTTGACTGACTACAACTAGCAAATAATACTTTTGAAAAAAGACCAGTCCAAGCCAATACTTACTCCTCGCTCTGTGGCAGGGGGAGTAAACAACTCTCACATACTTGACCAGAGTAAAGTGGAGGAGTAGTGTGATGTAGAGTAGAGTATGGCTTTAGACTCTAGCAGAAAGATGCGGACGATTAAGAACCAAAGTCAAATTAACATGAAGCTCAAGGAGAAACTTAATTCTAAGAGGAGCTCCAACTACACTAGCTCCTTCGTCTTCAAGGATGATGATACTCATCAACTTGACAGACAGCCCTCAAACTATCAGCAATTTGTAAAGAGTTCTTATCTACACAGCCAATAAGAGTCACCTAAAGAAATGAAGCAGAGAGCAGAACTCATGAAGTTCAACTCAGTAGCCTCTCATGCCTCTATCCATCAAAAGAGAGACAGCCAAGTTGGATTGAATAAGCTCAAGCAGATACAAGCAAAGGATCATGATATATCTATGCTTCCGATTAACTCAGAACCAAGTCAAGAGCAAGATATGGAGAGCAACCTACGATTTAGCTAATCTCAAAGACAATTGCCTCTAGTTGAAAGACCCTAAGAAATTGATAACTCAGACATAGAGGGTGAACATCCTGGTCAATTGAAGCCAAATCTTATAGTAAGCTCTTAATTACGTGTTTGATCTAAAAATAGCTACACAGAGATTTCGTGATGATTCCAGAAGAGGCTTGGAAGCATTATAAAGTTGATTTATTTGAATTATAATGATGATGACTAGCATTTCTAGCAGTGGTACGGTGGAGGACCTTCCTTCCCAAGAAAGGTGATTATCAATAACATGGTTCCTACAATAGAGCTCTACCCTCCTCTCATTACCTCTCTTCTTGCTGGAACTGATGGCAATCCTGTTCAAAATTCGGCAAGATCTCTTTTCGTCAGCATAGCCATGAAGCTGAGTGAAGTATTCTTAAAAGTTTGCGAAAGTTTTAACTATATCTCAACTAAGGACACGAGACTTTGGTTTAAGGAAGGCGGTTAGGATTGGATTATAAGTAAGAAAAGTGTTGATTTTAAGTATTTATTGTAGTTGATAAGGGGCAATTAGAGAAGTCTCTGGATGAATTCATAGTGAAGGATGGCGATGTTTTCATGGTTGAGGTGAAGTTTGGAGATAAGTGGCCGAGAGATATCGAGGTCCAGGCAACTATAGAGAGAGACTGGAGAAACTTTGAAGTAGGAGACAAGGTGGATGTGTTTGAGGTAAGATATTAAGTCTCTTAGTAATCATTCATGTATAGAACAACGAGTGGAAGATTGGAAGAGTGGATCGAGTCTTCAAGGACAAGGTGAAGATTCACTTGGAGAATGAGAGTTGGAAGAATGACATTTTCATTCCAAGGGAGTCAGACTTGATTGCGAGGTATGGCTCACACACCTTTGAGATGCACTTCAAGAACTCCAACATACTCTCTGGAGAAAAGCTTCCTTCGAATGTAGTTGGAATTGACAACATAGGCAACACCTGCTACATGAATGCAGTTTTGAAAATCATCTAACTCTTTTTCCTTTTTATCATAAACTTGTTTTAAGTCTTGTAGGCTCTGCTGCATACACCTCTTTTGAAAGAATACTTTGTGAATAAGGCCTATCTGTAAAACATTGCGAATAAACAAAAGCAAGAACAGGCTTAAAAGCAGGTGGCTATCAGCAATAACTAGACTCCTGGTTAAAAGAAGTCTACAGCAAATATTGTTGAGAATTAAATTAAAATCGATGATTGATTAAAATAACAAATGGGGAGTTGCAAATATGTGGATGTTAAAATCGCTCAACTCGATTTGTTGCTTGTTTGATACCTTTTTAAAAGTTAATATGAGTTTCTTCTTTAATCAACTTCACAGCACCTCTCAGTTGCGAGATATCTCATTCACATAATCCAAGTTACCAAATATCGCTTTTCAATAAACTTGTGTCGCTTATATCTTGACTAAGCGCTCCCACATAAAATTGCATGGAGAAAAAGTTCTTAAAATTTGATGCTGAATCGAATGGACTAATAATTTTTAATTTGACATACTTCAACTGTCACTGCATGATTCCATTTAAATTAAATATATAATTTAATTCTTTTTTTTAATTAAATTCTCAGCTATAATAGCACTTAGTCCAACGGCAACTAGCCAAACTCTTCGCCCAATAACCAACCCATTTTTGTGGCCTAAGCTCTGGGGGAGTTATTCATCGATGCCTTTTCTGGAAAGGACAAGATCTAGCCCATCACCTTTAAGAAGATCATCAGCTCTGAGCTGCCCATGTTCTTTGGAAACCAATAACACGATAAACTTAAATAGATTTAAAGTAGTTTAATCATAAACTTTATCTTTCTTTAGCTAGGAATTCCTGAGTCTCCTACTGGACAAGATAAGCGAAGATTTGAACAGAGTGGATGAGGATGAAGAAGATGACTTGAGACAGTCACTTGTGTTTAACTAGGAAGCAATTCAACTGTAGCATGCTTCTGCTCCAATTGCTCCCCAGGTTAATCTGATTCCTGAGGGCAAGAGTGAGTTCCAGATCTCAGGCGCAACCACCCCCGTCACTCGCCCATCCGGTACCATCAACCAGCTAGACTCCAACTTCCAAAGGATGCAGCAGAACTTCGTAAACGCTTCTCCCTTCGAAGAACAGCAGCAGGAGATCCACGATGGAGGCACTGGTTCAGCCAAGTTCAAGCTCATTCATCATAAATTAATAAGTTTATTTTATTTATTTTAAAGCAAGAAGACATAATGTAGACTATACCTTAGGGCAGCACCCATGTCAATCTGCAGCCTGTGGAATCTCCTCAGCAACTAAGGGAAAGCAACAAGGACATGAGCCAGACCATCCAGGAGGTGCAGAGCAACACCATCTCCAAGGACAATCTGAACCAGCACAGCATCATCAGCAACCAGCAGCCAGAAGACTCCAACAACCTCAACCCCAATGCCAACAATATGCTTGTGCTCTCAGCTGCTGCCAAATAGAAGAGCTTCACCATGGTCAAGAACCACATGACTACTAGTGAGTAGATCTACAACTCCTTCTTCCAGCCTCTCTAGAATAAATAGTCAGGCAGAGGGTCACCTAAGAAATTAAAAATATGAAAATTAAATTAAAAATTAATTATAATTTCAGTTATGCTTTATTCTAAAGAAAGACGCGATGCTGCGAACGACTGACTAGTCAGCTCAGATGCAACTGCTGCAGACTAGCAATAGAGCAGCCAATGGAATACCCATTTCACTTCCCATAGGAGCTCGTTCTTCCAATGGGTTCAAGAGCGCAAATGCGTCCCCACTGCTCCTTAATCCTAACATATCTGAGTCAGAGCGCAAGGCAATAGAAGCCTGGGAGATAGAGATGAAGAAGTAGAACTCAGCCATATCTGACTTGTTTGTAGGTCAGCAAGTAACGACTATACTCTGCCAGAACTGCAGGAACAAGACCTATGCATTCGAAAACTTCTACACCCTCAGTCTCCCGCTCCCCTATAACTCCAAAGCCATATTCTACATAACGGTTATGAAGCGGTCTACTCAGCATGCAATTGCTCCCACAGTCAAATACGGTATTCAGATTGACAAGAACGCTAAACTTTTGGACAAGAGAGTATAAATCAATATTTATAATGGACTTGATGGACGAAGTGGAAAGACTCTCCAAGCTAAATGTAGGGAAGATGATGGTAGTGGAGGTAGGCAACAATAAGATCTATCGCTGCTATGATGACCCTACTACTAACCTCAGTCTCATCTATCGCCGCACCAACGAGCTCACAATCTTCGAGTACATCAACAAGATCCCAGAGATGCCTATCCAGAATAAGCACAAACTTATCACTAGAAACTAAGAGGGCAGGAAGTTCAAGAACATCGCTGATATCAAGCAAGGCCAAATTCTTGATGCACAAGATGCCTATGGGAAGTGGTACGTGGGAATTGTAGTTGACAGAGACTTTGACATGGAAAATCATCAGTACCAGGTTAAAGTGCACTTCTATGAGTTCCCAGATAGATGGGACGAGTGGTACAGTCAGGAGACCATCCACAAACTAGCTCCATTTGGGGCACTCTCTGAGGAGCCAAAGGAGAAAGTATATACTATGTACATGACTCACAGAAAAGTGGTTCTCAACGAATAGCAGAATCTGCAAGAGCACCTTGTACTAGGTCTTCCATTTATAGTAACTATCGGCTCTTGGTACACTTGGGAGGAGACCTACGTTGAGATCATAAACCAAGCTTGTCGTTACATAAAGAGCATGAAGATCCATGGCACTAAATCTGTGCGCTCTATCAAAGAGGAGAACGAAAACATATCGGAAGATGACATTGGCGAAGAGAAATCTTCCAAGATTACATAGTACGATAGCTCACAGTTCTCTAAGAAGATGGCTGACGTTGACAAGAAGGGTAAGCCTAGTAACAACAATTCTTAACTGAGAGATGAGTAACGCATCCATGCCTTCACTCTTGACCACAAATAAGTGAAGCAGCCTTTGAGCTCAAAGGATCTGTTCATGTCCTCCTCACCAAGCAAAGATGTTCAAGAAAACGATATCTAACTCATCATCGACAAATAGCAACTCAGAGCTTAGCAGCATCTTCCTCTTATACAGCAGCATGCGAAGAGCATGACTAGTCGCTAGAAAGGATTGGGCAATATAACCCAGAAGAGTTATAACGATGGGATATTACAGACTTTAGGGGATGATCTTATAGTTTCTCAGAAGAAAGGAGCGGCAGGATATGATGGACTCACACTTACAAGACTGCCCTTTAAGGTATTCATCTTAGATGCAGACACTCATCTATGCGCTATTTGCCTTTTCAAGAGCAAGTACATTGAGCCAAAGGCGAAGAACACTTTCCCTCAGCCTGTCACATGCAGAGGGTGTGACATTTACCAGAGTAATGATAAAGTGAAGTGGATCCTCGGATGCTTCAAAAGATTTGAGATATGCATAGAGTGGGATGACCCTCAGCTCTTTAAGAACCCACTTGTCACTTCTGACATGACTTGCCTCAGACTAATGAACCAAGAAAAGGAACTCAAGTTACTATGAATATCAGCATTTTAAGTTAATCTTTAAGTTAGGCATGCCTTTGGGCTAGTGCATGGACTTATACACTAACAAGGAGTAGATAGACGACTACGACTGCGTGAACTGCAAGAAAACTACTGTGGCTATGGTGGACACCAAGATCTCCAGAGCTCCTGATATCCTGATTGTTCATTTGAAACGCTTCTCCTATCAAGCTGGCTATCTCGAGAAAATTAAATTTGCTTTCCTCTTTCTCTTATGTGTAAAATTGAAGACTTGGTGACCTTCCCTATTAACAACCTAGATATTTCAAATTATGTAGCGCCCTTCAAAAAGAAGAGCACTATGAATCAGTATGATCTATACGCTGTAGTCAATCCTAAAATATTTTAAGCTACTTTTTATAATCACTTGATGTACCATACGACTGGCGGTCACTACACAGCTCACGTCCTTAATGACTAGAACGCAAACGCTGTGATGAATAACTCAGCAGCCTCTGGAATGAATAAGAAGATGGAGGTGTGGCTGCGTTGCAACGACTAGACTATCCAGCGTATTGAAAAGTCAGAGATCATTTCTAAGGATGCCTACATCCTTTTCTATAAGAGGAAGGAGTTCACTGCCTCAAATATCATCAACTTCACTGCACCCCACTACTGATAAAGACAGCAGCAATTAATGGCTAGTATAATTTAAGATTCATCATTCTAGTTATCTTATTCTCCGGAATAGATTTTCTTTCTAAATGCATTCAATTTTCTGTAAAGTTTCAACTTGAGGATTAATAAGAGTAATTGGAAATGTTTTCGTTTATATTTATCACGATTCTATTTAAAATTTGACTGTCTTACCAAGGGTGTTGGACTTCTTCGATTCATAATTATTATAAAGAAAATTATTGTGCTATATAATCATAGAAAAGAGTATTATCTTTGTCCAAGAGCCCTTTGATATCTCTGTTTAAGCCACCACCGCCTGTCTCTTGCTATGAGATCGTGGTATACTCCTTGCTAATTAAGAAAGAATACATTTTAACTTAATTTTGACAATGCTGAACAGCTTGCTCAGCTTAATTATACTCTGGCCCGCAGGGGCTTCATTTACATCTGCCTCGATAGTGCTTACATCATAGGACTGCCTCCATTTCTTATTCTCATAAAACAAAACCTATATTTATAGTAAGTGATTAATGTATTCCTGTTGTTGATCTATCTCTTGCCCACTAGAATGTATCCTTGCATCGCACTAGTTGATTAATTCAGGAGAATGAGCATAAATATTTGTATGATAGTCCTCCTTAGGAGCTAAGAGCTCTGCGGGTGTATGTTCCAAGTCCCTGAACCCGCTACTTCAAATCATTCAATTGCTTGTCGAGCGAAAAGGCAAGTAGTCCTTAGTACTTCTTCTGCATTTTGGCTTTCTCAGGATCTCGATGCTCTAGTGATTAATATCTAAGCATAGAAAGCCTCCTCTGTAAAGTCTGCTGATTTTGTCTCAGGATTTTCCTATCATGCGGACTCCTACTTGGAGAAAGACTTTGAGTGGAAGGTTGCTGCTTTTGCTTATCATATTAAGGCTTGGGTTAGTTTCTATTTTTAAGGGAGAAAGAGTCCAGTTCAATATTGGATTTCTAGGAAGGACCAGTCGGATTGTTTAGAGTACGAGATGCATAATTCATAACACATTATATTCTTACTACTATAAGATTATAATTAGAACTAAGTCTTGAGCTAGACTTGGATTGAGAGGGATTCTGAGCCACTCTAAGGGAATTAACATCCTTCCCAGGAAGTATTTCCTTCTGAGAAAGTATAATTTTACTCTCTAGGTTTGAGTATGAATCAATCGTGCGATTTGGGTGGTTCAACCTACTCTAGCTAAACACTAAATGCCCCTCAGAAAACATGAAATTTAATTAATTAAGCACAATCAGAAATATTGATGTTTTCATTGAGATTGGAGTTCTTCCTTGACTGCTGATCGGTGGTGTGCTTGTGGCTAATTTTGAAATCGTTTTACGAGCTTTTGGACTCTCTAACTTCACTTCTTATCTTGTACCCAATATTCATTCAAATAATTTCATATCAATTTAAACACCCCTTGATCTGATTGATCTTTCTGACTCTGATAACTGCCTAATGATCTATCTGGATATCATTCTTGCTTGTGATTATAGGAGTTTGCATGTAAGACTTGGGACTGAGATGCTTCGTACACTCCATATCCTTTTTCTGGGTCTCTTGGTTATGCTAGAGCTGCTTGTAATAAAGTTCAAACATCTTCTTGTGCGGGCTTTCAATAGTTGCTGAGGTCCTTACGCTCTTATGACTAACAAGGTTTCTCTTATTGAAAGAAGCATAATAAATAAATTTTTACTATAATTTATTGATCAATGAGGAAGTAGGATGAGAAAATCTGAACATTTCTTTAGTGTCAGTTGTTCTTTATTAATCTTCATTAACCAGAGCATCAGTGCTCAGCTCATCCTAGGTTTTGAGTTTGCTTCTTGACTTCCTCTGCTTGTCTTTGTTTTATTGAAGAAAGGTCTTTAAGAAGGGATTTATGTCCTTTGAAACTCCCAGAATAGCTGCATCTTAAGAATAAAGAAGTTCCTTCGAAGTCAATTCGCTGCTTTAAACATGTGAGCTTCCTTTATCCTCCTATAACTCTTTACTTATAACTAGAACATTCACAGCAAGCGGAGATAGTCTATCAACTTTGGAATCGATTCTCCGGTCTGAGGTCAAAGTTTCAAGAGGATTGTCTATTTTCTCTTCTGAGCCATCTTACTAAATGACCATCTAGTCAGGCCTCCTCTCTTGAGTTAAACTCAATCTAGAAACTTACTGCTAGGGAACTCTCTTAGTATAGAACTTTTTCATCTTGAACAAGTCATCTAATGGATTAGAAGCACCAACCACATGAGCTTTATAAGGACTTACACCACCTATTAGTGCTGAAACATTTGTCTGACTGAATTTCTTTAGGTGAGTTTGTTATTGGAAGGTCTTAGAATTTTAAACACTGCCTGCTAGTCTATTCTAGGAGTAATCGAGATATTGGGACTAGCGGAAATTCTTATAATACTTTTGCATTGACTGCTGGAACTCATTGCTTTTAGAAAGATCTTAGATGATATTGCTATTCTTATCCACTGATTAATCCTTGATAAGAAGATTCTTTAGAGGAATGATTTTAAGATAATTTTAAATAAAATAAGGGTATTTAATATAATGAATGGTTTGATTGAAGGGCTGAGTTTCTTTGTCGGTGTATCTTATCTAGCTCTTATGAAAGCTGTTCTTTAGCCCTGAACTCTCACCTGTCTTAGGTCTTACATATTTATCGTAATTTAAAGTTTAAAATTTGACAGTTTATTGCTGTGAAGGAATGAGATTGGGTTTGAAATTTTGATGAGTTTGATTGAAATTAGTGTGCTTGCGTTTGGAATCCTGCTGATATGAGTTATATAAATAATGTGATGAATCGCACAATAAATAGAGGCCATGTGCTTTAGTTTAATTTGGTTGATTTCATGGGTGAGCGACTTGAGCAGTTGCTCTCTTTGATCTCTGAATAGCTTATTGTTCCACATTACACTCTCTTCCTGAGTTTACTATTAGAGTTCATCAATTTTGAAATGTGCAAGTTTATCTACATTTTGGTTGCTTGTGATGCTTCGCAATTTGGCTCTGCTATTTTGGGAAGAGAGGGTGCTGCTTTTCTTAGCTTTGTAGAGTTGATAAAAAATGAGATGATTAGCAAATACATATTAGAGATGCTGTATTTGAGATATGTCGGTGGCTTGATAACGATGCTGACTGCCTTTATGGATGATCCTTTAATTAAGATATTTGCAATTCTTTTGTATAATTTTAACTTTCAGGATCTTGCTTTAAATTTGAGAATGAGCCACTAGAAAGTGCAGACGCTCTTTGTTGCTATTATTGTAAATAAGTTTCCGAATCTATAACTCCATTTACAGTTTTAGTTTGTTCCACTGATTATAGATAGTGTTAAGCAAACTCTGGTTAAATATAAATTATTCTAAAAGAGCAATTTTAAGCAAAAATTGCGCTTAATATTTTTAAGGTTTGCAATTTTTAAATTGTTAAAGATTCCCACCATCCTTTTCATCTAAGATTTAATTACCAAATACTCCTTCTATCTTCCCAGTTTGATAAATCAAGTCTTCGTTGAGTAAGGAGGAGTTAGGGAGTAACTTAGAGTTTTGATCCATGACTGTAGAGTTGACTACAATTTTTATAATTAAATCCCTAAATAAATATTAAAGCACCCACCATCAAATCTCAATACAACTTAATCTCCTATAACTCAAAATATCCTCTTCTCTTGCAAATATCCATATTAGATTGTAGTCGTAAAGATAGCAATAATACTATAATAAAAATAAACTAATAAAAGAAGAGCAAATAAAACATAATAATAGTTATCTGACATATTTGTTCAAGTTCGTACGTCATATCATGGAATTCGCAGACGATAGCATCATCTCAACAAATAACTATCCATACAAATATACATACAAATACTTTAACTTTGAGTAGAACTAGCCTATAGACCCACCATCTGATCCAGCCATTCTACTAAGCAAGATGTAGACAGGCCCCATTTCACTGGGTATGTTAGAACCTCAGCAGACAAGCGCTTTGCCTCCATCAAACGGACCTTGCCCTCACAATTCCTGCTGGATCTCTGCAATTAGAGGACTTAGGAACGGTTTATACTACGGAGGAAAAGTCAGATTCGCACATGCAATTGTCATGGCTATCCTTTTCTAAACTTAATCAAACCCTTAATGATTATATTTTATTTGAATGAACTGGATCACCTATCGACAAACTGAAGGGAGCAATAAAATTGGCATGGATGCATGGGAAGAACCTAGGGTCATTCGTGTTCATTTATAAGTTAGTTCAGTGTGCATTACAGCAGTTTTTCAATAAGAACCATCCCATATTTTCATTCATTGGAGGCCTGATAGGTTCTTTCTTTGTTTGGAAAGAGAGAAATAATATCAACTAGTAGATCTGTTTCTACCTAAATTCGATTTAGGATGTTTATTGAATTGTTATTGTATTATAATGGTAATGAATGAGTTTACTATCTAGAATATTGGAGGGCAGTGCAAAGATGCTTTAAAAGAAGGGGATGATACCTGAGATGAAGGCATTTGGAATTGTTTCTATGATATGCTCCAAAAATAATTTATTATTTTGGAGGATTTTTGAGATGGCTTGATTTACTTTTAAATTGAAAGGAGATCTTATACTAAAAGTTTTAAGTACACTTCAAATTATTTTGCTCAATAAGAAGATATTAGATTTGCATTAATCTTTGCAAATAAAATCAAAATTAATTTTCAAGATATCTTATTTTATTCTCCTTTTTTTCCTTTAAATTGTCGCTTGAATTAAAAAATCCCTTATGCCAATTATTCTAACTCTATTTAAAGTATTTTGTTTATCTGAATCGATTCTTTCTTTTAAAAAAATTATTAGAATTTGTCAATAAACTATAATAATTATATTGCTAATTTGAATTGAAAGGATTTATAATTTTTATGAGGCTGTTGATTTAATGTATGCTGGGCAGTGGTGATGTATTTATTTGAAGCAGACAAAACTGTACTACAGGGGTCTCTACAAAGTTCAATGAGCTTTCTATATAAAGAAAGTGACCAAGTAACTGGATGGAGAGACTTTGTTCCCTTCTACATCCCTTGAACGCTCTCTTCCGAATTAAATTCATTTATAACTACTTATCTTATTAAATTATTGAATGACAAAAGATTATTAGCAATAATACTATTCTATATAACTATATTAGCAACTCCCTTTAACTTACAAAAGATCTTCATTCTTATTCACTTCAAATCCCCCTCGCAGTATTTCTACCTTTTTATCAAATCTATCAATCTTTTTATGTGTCATGATTAGAGAAGAAATAGGCTTTTTTAGAAAATGAACTATTTGTAATCTAATTATTAGACTTAATGATGATTGTAAATATTCTTGGAGAGAGCTGGAAAGCTCTAATTAAATAATCTTGACATATATTTGCCCGCCCACTCACTCATTTGGCAATTCTTTTCCTCTTACTCTTATCGATTTTCAAAGTGCAAAAGCGTCTCAATCCCAAATCCAAGTACATCATTAGAATTTTAAAACTCTCTTTTTATAATAGAACATGTAGTGAGTTTAATCTTTGATAAAAGAGAGGGCCACCATCTGGCCACTCTCAGAGCCTACAAAAACTAACTTTGTGGGCTCGCAACTAATACACGTGATTTTATTGGCATTCTTGTATCCTCCACCGTATATTACCCCTGAGAAAACTTACTTGCTATCGTACATCTTTAAAGATGGATACTCTAAAGACTAAAAATATAAAATATTTCAGCATAAAATCTAATCTAATTAGTTTAAGACAGTAGTAAACCATTTTCAAAGCCTAATAGGACATATCCGTTGTCATAGGGTCCCCATTAAAGTTGAGTAAGTTTAGGCTGGTTTGAAAAGATCTTCAAGTTTTCTATTTTCTGGGTTTATAAGTTCAATACCATAACAAATTGCTTAATCTGGGTGGCTTTTATTTAGTATCCCGTATTTTTACCTTGACTTGAGACTTCTAAAACTCCTGTTAAAATTGTCATTTATAAATAATAATCACACTATCTCTTATATAAGGTTTACTAACATCTTAGAAAGATGATGGCTCTAATCTGGTTTCTGAAGATGTCTGTTGGACCACTGCAAGATGGGAAATTTTATGAGCTTCAATTTCACGAGCGCCAAATTATCTTCCTTTTTGAGCAGCTCATCCACTTAAATTCAATCAAAGAATAACATATAAATGAGTGATTAGTAGTAGTAGTATTGTTTATATTTAACTTTGATTCTTGAGATGAGGTTTCCATTGATTTGCATGATATCTATATGTGGATGCTTCTTGTAGATTACAAATATTTTGTCTTGGTGCATCTCTACGCACCTAGGTACTTTGTTAGATCTGCTCTGGGCGTAAGCACTCGAGAAGTTCTGCATCTGAGACTGCCTGCTTTTCCCACTTCCTATTGTAGGTGAAACTACAGCTGGAGTCTCATGGATTCGAGTGGGCGTGATTATTAGAAAGCTATAATTTAAAAATGATGTTTGAAGTAACTGAAGGTTACTGAAGGATAGTGACCTCAGTAAGACTTTCCTTCCATCACTTGAATACTCCGAAATTGCTGGTATTTGACTAATTCTCTTAGTCTTCATAATTCTACTATCCTACTCCACTGCTCTGGACTGCTTTTATCTTATCTCCATTCATATAAATAAAATGTTTACCTAACTCATACATAATAGATATGTGCGTTGCCTTGACTCATGGGGTTAGTTGATGGTGGTGGTTTAATCTGCTGTTTGATATTATAACAGAATAGTTAGTTCTTCGAGTTAGTGGTAAAAAGAATCTTCTTTCTCGCATCCTTGTTGAAATATCTCACCATTGTGAATCCATCCTCTATCTACTGCTCCTGAAAATCAAAGATCTCCATCATCTATAAAGATAAGAAAAATTAAGGAAATCTATTCTACTCATTTAATGATCTATTGATCTCTAAACCCAAAAGATATTTAGCTCCTCTCTGATAGTTGGCCCTGACTTGCATACATCCCGTTGAAGCAAGAACCACTTCGATCGCTATCCCGGTCAGAAGAACTGTTTCCAAACTAGTTACTGCCCATGCTTTAATTCATCCGTAGTTCACTTGACACGCAAAGTTTGTCACTCTGCTCATCTCCAAGAAGTGAGCATATATTAATTCAGTGGCACACCATTTATAATAGAGCCTCTAAAGTCCTTGTTAGTTTTATACTCTGGCAAAAGACCCCTCTCTTAATCTATTACAAAGCTATTCCCTCTCTCATCAAGAGAGAAGAAGAAATTCTGATTGAACTGCTGCATCTTCTTAACTCCCCCATTCTTCAAATATATGAACAATAGAAGTTAGCTTTAATATTCTTGTGAATTCCATCTTCGACCATATTGTGCAGATTGAATCTATACTCGAACTCTCTCTTGAGATCTTGGAATTTGTTAACAGTCTCTGTTCTGAGGTTGAGAATGCGGGAAACTGTCTTCTGAATAGCAAAATCATAAGTAATTAGGAGAACGTTCTACGGTGACTCGTCATCGACAAATTCAACTAGCTAGATTTCCTCCTCTTCGTCCATCTCTATGCTCACTAGCTCTTACGGCTCAAAGTTCATATCATAAGATATCTAAAATTACAACAACCTTTAGAAGCCATTTTTTATTATATGATATGATGGCGAAGGAGCAGTGAGAGCCTATAAGGACTCGTTTTCTGTCAAACTCATATCTATTTCGGAAGCCCAAATACTTCCTCTAAGAGAAGCTGATAAACTTCACTGGCGCATCCAGCTTGTACTGAAATATCTCTATCAACTGAGACTCACTCTTCTAGCTCAGCCCGTGCGTAAATACGACATTTAAATTTTTATTTTCTGAAAATAAATCCTCTATCTTTAAATGATTCAACCAACTCTTGTTTTTGAAGCTTATTATCCTTGAGATGAAATTTAATGTGGTCAATTTCGCGTCTGGACTGCTTTAGAGCTAAGGGATTATCATTTTCAAAATTATTTGAGCAGCATAGTCTCCCTCCCATTGCAAATTAAATAAGGAATATAGAATCAGCAGATAATTTAGTGCTTATACTGATTTATATCTAACTAATCTCCAGATATTAACCTCGAAGGTACTTTTGAAGAAATAAGAAACCATTCTCGAATTTAAAATAAAAATATTCATTGATCACCTCTTAATTGGCCAAGAGCATTCTTAGAGATTCTTCTGTAGACTTGAGGCTGATTCTAAGAGTTCCTCTTGATTATACTATCTCGCTTGGGCGAAAGTGAAATCTTTGGAAATTGTCCATCTCTAGATTTGCTAGATCTTCTCTTAACTTCCTCTTGAATTAAATTTGATCGCTGCTACCCAAAGTTAGAAGATTACTTTGCCTTAGATTGTAATCTATTTAATGCACTGAAACCTTAACCTTTTTTTGTAGGGCTCTAATTTTCTTCCCATTGTCTTTAATCTTCCTCTTATTCTTCATCTGACAAATAAGTTAGTAAAAAATGTAACTTAATTAGACAATTTTCTATTATATTATATGTTATTAAACCAAAATAGAGCTTAGCCATGGCTTAAAGAGCTAACACGCAATTAAGCCATGGAGAATGCTTGAGTCCATCTATTTAGCACCATAGCTTTTTCCTGTGTATCAGGGCAAAATTCTGATTGAGTTATAACTGTACTGGCCCTTCAACAAACTTTCCAATTATGAAGTTGTTGAGTCAGGAAATTTAACCTCTAACAACCTCACACTTAGTTGAGGGACCCTACTCTCCTTATTCTTAAGCTGTAGAGGGTAATGATCTGAGCTGAGCTCGTTTGTATCTGATTAGCAATCAATCAGTAAGCCATTCTGGATCTCAAACTGAGTCCATGTGGAGAATCCCTTGCAGTAAGTTCCGTTGCTATTGGTAGCAGTCCGCATTCCTTTCGTTCCTCGTAGTCAGTGTACTTGTTTTACTAAATTATAAAGTTGGAATAATCGATGTAGGTATAGTGTAATCGGGCCACCTTTTTACTAAATTTTTTTTAAAAAAAAATATGTATCTTCTGACAAGGAGTTATCATCCATGAGGTTGTCTATTCTATTGATGCTGCCTATACTTTCCTGCTAAGGTGCATGTGTGTGGTTCATACTCTATATTGACTTCCTGGAGAAAAAGCCAGTGTTTCTCCCATCGAAAAACAATACATATCTTAAGAAATTAGTCAACCCCAAATAGGAAGAATAATTATTATGTCAAAATATTTAATTGCTCAATATAAAGTGGAAAAAAAATTATTGAGAGTTTGAGCGGAAGACATTAGAACAGCTGCACCTGACTTTCTAGAGGATTCCTAGGACACGTGCATGGCATTTCCACTTGTTAGATTTTCAATATGCTACAACTGCTCAATCATTTTAAGCATGCTTTTATACATTAATTTAAAATGAAAAGACTGAATCTGCATCTTAACATCGCTGATGTGGTAGTGATACTCATCACTCACATACACCTCATAGTCATCTTGCAGTTCCTTGATATCTCTCCACTTTTTGTACTGCACTGCCAATCTCTTGCGCTTGTTTCTATTGAAACACCAAACCAGTAGTAGAGCAAGCCCACCTACAATGCTCATTGTAATCATAAAGGTATAGTTCCCATTCATCTCAGACGAGCCACTAGAATTATATTTAAGGCTCTTGCAAATCTTACCCTGCAATGTAAAGCTTGAAAATAGGCTAAGTTTCATCGGAAAAGTCTATCACGAACATAGGATTAAGTATATCTTAGATGTTAATCTAATTATAAATCATTAAAAACTGCGAAGAAAGATTAGCCGAGCACATAGTCATTAGGAGTGACCTGGCTCTGAGCTTTCTTTATGTCGTGCAGACTCATTATGCATCTCGTTTATCTCGTCTCCTAAAATAAAAGATGATAACTCTACCTTAAGACTCATGAGATTAGATTTAATTAAATTGGAGTTGATTCTAATACTCACCTATAGAATGATGGGATAGAGCAGATAATTAAATGGATTGAGCTTGTATTGTAAGTGGTCTGCATTTAGCGAAACAACAGGCATCCCGTCGAAGTTATTGCCGTCGCATTCACATATTCTATCGTCGCCTTGGAAGTTTAAGCAATTGTAGTTCAGGAAGCTTCTATCTAGAAATGAGAAATATTCTATAAACAAGTAGTCAGGGGAAATGGAATATTGGTACCTCGATTAATGAGCATGCCGTACTCAGTTAGATTGACATAAGTCGTGAATTGATCCTCATAGGATTTGTTTTGAAATATCTTGAACTCCTGGATCTTCAAATTTTTCAAGTAAACTCATTTCTAGGATTTACAACCTAAAATAAAATCTCCATCAAGATTAATTACCAAGACTGATGACTTAAGAGTTTTAAAATGGGTTCTTAGGGTCTTTACTCTCAATAGTGAATTTATCTACTGAATTATAATCCAAGCTGAGATCGAATGAAGCTTTATAGGCGTCCATAAAACTTTAATCAGTCTCAAGGCCATTCAATTTCCTATTCTAAGATAGATTCCTTTAATATCTCAGTGGTTAAGTCATCCTCTTAGGTGCTAGATTAATTCCATCGTCGATTGCAATGAATTCTAATCTACCCCTGTTTAAAGCCAAGTCAAACTCTCTTGTAATTACATATCTGATTCCTAACTTCATTGGCGATTGCAGGTTCATGGCAGTCCTTAGATTTTAGATGAATGAGTATCTGTCATAGTTATTTTGGTCTTTGCGGAATGGTGCAAGTCCGAGATAACCACTAAATCCCAGTGTAGTATAGTTGTTTTTCCTTTTCGCTAAGAAACAATTAAATATTAGAAGTAATGATATTATTTGAAGCACCTTGATATGAAGCTAATATATGAGTTGGGGATTTGGGGATGAGAGAGATTGAAAGTGACATCTTGGAATATTCCTTGTAAGGGAGTGTCATATCTTTGAATCTATAATCAGATATTTCAAGAATGGCTTAACGTACCTTAACATAATTCATCATTATAAGTAAAAGAAGTAAAAGAGTCATTACTTTTGACAATAAATATAATTCAGTTTCTGGATATCAAAATCTACATATATCACTGTCACCTAAACAAATGCATAAGAACTTTTGAGGTAAATTTAAAGAAGAAGTTGTATAATTTCCATTCATAAATGAATGATAAATGAAATAAACGTACATACTTGTTTGGGTCAACAAGCAGCTCAAAGCCCTCATTTGAAACATAGTCAGTGGAGCCAGAAAGTTAGACACTAAAACTCAAGTTCACGTTCAGGATGAACGGCAAATTCTATAACCCATTATGAGTTCCAATAAGAAATTAATGAAATCTTTCTTACATAAGATTTATAACTCTAGAGAGGGACTGTTATATTTTAATTTCAATCAATCTTATTACAAAAGTGAAAAATATTGGATAAAGTGTCGTCTTAGAGTAACCTATGAGAGTCAGAAGCAAAACCATTCTTCAAAATTGAAGCAATAATCGCAGCTAAGAATATAAAACTACTTGGCTTAAGGTTTTTCGATTTCATGACTTAGATTATCAATATAATTATCAGAATTAAATCTTCTAAAATATATCTTTTTAATTATTTTATAGCATTGAAATGGACTTAAAAGGAATTTTCATTGGTCGAAAAATCAATCATTTAATAAGCGTTCAAACTATCCAGCAGCTATCTAAGCTTTCAATTGCTTCAGCTCTACGCATTTACCTTAAATTATATCAGATTTACTTGCGATCTCTTGCTCAAGCATCAAGCTCATCTTTCCATAGGGATCTTGTTGCTGCAAATTCCTCAGCAGTTGTTTATCTTTCAAGAATTACTGGATATCGTTCTGTAGCTGTTAAATTCTCTAGCGAGGGTCTTGAGCCTAGTAGCTTGTGTCAATAGCCTACCTTGAAAGAGGACTTTAAAATCGATTTAACTCCTTCTCCTCTCTTTGTTGTTAAAAGGAAGATTTATTGTCATCTTACCTTACTTTCTAATGAATTTGACTTGACTGTTGTGCATAATTGTTGTTTTGCTAGATACCCATTTGATAACTTTTTAAATTAGGGTTTAGCTAGTTCCTTTCATTCAAATGCGGCTATTATGTTCGACCAGAAGTAGTGGATATCGAGGTTAGGAATTAATCAAACTCTTGAAGTTTGAGCTGATGACTTTGCTCTAGTTATATCTTCTTTTTCTCAATGAAATATAAAAAAAATGTACTGATTGACATTTGGGTTTCCTTACCTAGTTTATTATTGATTCTCAAAATTTACACTTTAAGTTCCTTAGAGATTGTTGATATATTGAGTTGGAAAGTTTGAGCTGCTATTCTTTTTCTGATCATGGGTTTAAAGCTATTAAAAAATTAATTATAATTAATTATAAAGCCAGATTAGAGCTTACTTGTTATTCTGGAATTCTACTGCTTGTTATTGATAATTAGAATTCTTTTTAATTTATATTACGAAATCTAAGATACAGCATCTCAAACTGAAGACAGCTCAGAGGTTTGAATGCAACTACATAATTTAGAGCTTAAAAGGGGTTCAAAATGCTTTGAGACTGGATTAAAAAATGTATATACCTTTTCTCTTTAATTATAAAAACCATTTAAAAAAAAAAAATTTCAATAAAATCTAGCATATCAAATGAAATATTTTTATTCCCTATTTCAAGAATTCTGTTTAACTTAAATTTATTACTGAGCCTTGAGACTTTCACCTCTTAAATATCTCTAATTATAGAAGTCGTCGGATAGTTAATTTTGTAGGACAGGCTACTGCTTGCTGAAGCCTGCACTCAAAAGCTTCCATTTTTAAAAAGCTAAATGTTAAGCCCTAATTGCGAATTCCACTTAACTTTCTTATCCTAACTCTAATATTCTCCTATTCAGCCAATAGGCTCCAACTCTTTACAGTCTCAAAATAACTTCTCTTTTCATTTCCACCTATCTATCAACCAGAGCTTATTCCAGTAATTATCTTTTGCCTCTTTGATACTCTCTGTTCGCTTATAAACCCAGGAACACTCTTCGCTTTATCTTCAAAGTCAGAATTTTCACTACTCTAAAATTCTTGAGCTTTTATTTCTTCTGCATTTACTTATGTAATTTGAGGAGTTGAATCAATCTTTAGCTGGCTCTACTACTCCAGAACAGATATGCCAATGTGCTCTTCTATCTCTTCTCTGACTACAATAAAGAGTTTTCTTTTAGAAGTTTAAAGAATTTTCGCAGTCTCTTCGGATTGTATTTATTAAGATGACTTTAAAGAAGTTGTTTGAGACTTAGCTGTTCAGATCTGTGGGATCTCAGAGCCTCTAAGATCAATTAAAACTCATGATAATTTGTCTAAGATCTTAGATTTGACTTGCTTTTGAGTTGATTTCTAGACTATTTCTTTATTTTAATTGAGATATTTCTTTTAACTGATCTTCTGTTTCAATTGGCTGATTAAAGCTTAGGAAGCCTTTTCCTTCAAATTATTGTCATACTTAATCTATGCCATAGCCAAAAATATTAATTAAAACTTAAAGTTTGCATAGCCAGCTATTATCTTTTCTCTTGCTGTTTCTGGCAATTTTCTTTTAGCTCATAAAAGATCTTGTGTTTTAGAATCCTTTGTTTCTAAACAATGAATCGATCAGCTATATTAATCTTAGTTCTAGATTCTTCATTTATAGCTTTGAGTCCAGTCATAACTTTCTTAAGTTTCTTCTCACTCGTTTTCCTCTCGAAAGACTTTGCCTTGTTTGCAACCGCTTGCTACTCTTTCAAATTAGCTCTCAACTAGTTTATCACAAATTGTAGTAGCCTTATATATCTAAACTTTCTAGCGAGTTTATTATTGATTTCAATCCTCGTTTTGCCCTACGCATATAGCTTTAGACCTTAGAACGCTCTATTTTTGAGTTGGTTGCTCTTCCTCTTTGACACATCATACTTAAGAATCTCGTAATCTTGCT
>JAJKFJ010005005.1:0-20011 GCA_027382625.1 Tetmemena sp. SeJ-2015
TTAGAATAATGATTAATCAATCTGATTAGAAAATAATCGAGCTTTAAAGTGGGAAACAAAATTTGGGAGCAGCAGCTATCGGAGACTCATTTGAAGTCATTCTTATTTATCATATTGAATGAAGAAAAAAATATGCATACTTATTGTGCAAGCGATACTTTATTCCATGTTACTCATTCTAGCTTTTGCAAGGTAAAATCTTATTCTCTAATAAACTAATTTAAGAATTTACCGAGCTATTCTCCTAGTTTAGGACTTAAATTTAGATTTATGAAATTAATAATGGCAATAAGTTGAAAGGGCGTAGTAGTAGATGGTTCTATTTTGTGATACTCTCTGAAATTGCAATAGACACTCTTCTGTTTTGGATTTTCTCCTGCGCTTCCTCTTTACATGATGCTACAAAGTAAGTTGATCAAATAAAATTTCCTGAAGGAATCCTGCTATATCAATCTCTTATCTTAATGATCTATGTAGAATTTTTGTGAGCTTGATCCCAGGAGTACTGATGCTCATGACTTATTTCATAATGTTCATTCTCGTCTACAAAGCTCTAGTTCAGAGCAGAACCCCCACTTCAGATTCCTTCAAAAATCAGAGGAGTAACCTATTAAAACTAATTCAATTTTAGAAAAGGAGAGGATCAAAAAGATTAATTTATATATGGTTATAATCATCATCATATTTTTTAAGTTTAAACAAGATACTGTTCATTTTAAGCAGTTTGCTGATATTGAGTCTGGTAACGGTGAATAAACTTCGTTTATCTTTAAGTTTGAGAATTTATATCCTAAAAGATTTATCTCTCTGTGTATTT
Source organism: Tetmemena sp. SeJ-2015 (assembly GCA_027382625.1). Taxonomy (NCBI): domain Eukaryota; phylum Ciliophora; class Spirotrichea; order Sporadotrichida; family Oxytrichidae; genus Tetmemena; species Tetmemena sp. SeJ-2015. The sequence goes on from JAJKFJ010005005.1 coordinate 818, forward strand.
TATCACTAATTGGCGGAGAAAATGACGTGTACAAGTTGTTCCTGCTAAACTATTACTGCACTTGGATAGTGATTATTCTGTGGTGCTCTTTGGTTATGATCTACGTCTATCTTTCCCAATCAGGCAGCCCTTATTCCTCAGAGGCTCATGAGAAAGATCTTCGTTACCTTGGATTGATATTCCTCTTCCAGAGTTTAGCTTATAGATTTCATTGTTAATATTTATGATGTATATAGCCTTTCTGGCAAAAATAGGCTTCGCTTTAGCAGGATATAAGGATGATAAAACTAAAGAAGTCACAGTCCCAGCTCTAATTTTACTAGTCGCTCTCAACATAAACTTAAAAGTGGTTAATTTTATATTAAGGGAAATTGGGTGGGTTTAGTGTCTGACATTATCCCCTTCTTGCCTACAATAGAGATTAAATTTATGAAAATATAGTAGGAATTTTAATTAAAATCGGTGATTGGTTAAAATAATAAATGGAAAGTTGTAAAATGGTGTCAGTTGAAATCGCAGATTCACCCCTTGATCTGCAGCTTGTTCGATAGCTTATCGAAAATTAATATGAGTTTCTTCTTTAATCATCTTCGTAGCTCCTCACAACAGCAAGATATGATTCACGCACTCTTCATCATCTTCTTCTCTTGAACTTGTGTCGCTTATAACTCTTGACTGAGCGCTCCCACACAAAAGTTACAAGGATAAAAAGTTCTTAGAATATGATGCTGAATCTAATGGTATAATTTTTATTCAAATTGGGCACACTCCTACTGTCACTGATTTATTCCATTTTAATTTAATATCTAATTTAATTCTCTTTTTTATTAAATTCTCATCTATAGTGGAGTAGGTCTTTGAGAGTAATTATTCAAGCATGCCTATGAATCTTATCTAAAGTGGAGGCGATGAGGAAAACAGAGAAGGCTTGTTATTCAATATCAATGATATAAACAAAAGGCAGATAAATCAACTTCTATTTTAAAATGTATTTAGCCATTCTAATTTTGTAATTAGTTTAGTGAAAGAGTCAGAGCAATCTTAGGAATAATCTTCTTCTTCTTATGACTTTTCTAAGCGAGGCTTAAACAATTAACTTCTGGACAACTTATTCCTTCAAATTGCATCTTCCCCAGAAATATAGTAAGAAATGCAGATAAGTGTAGATAGAGAAGATGCAGAGTGGTCACTATCTGATGTAGCAAAGGAGGGCTTTAATGGAACTAAATTCCTTCTCATAGATCAGAGAGTCTTCAAAATATACTACCAGATTTAGCAAGTCTCAGACATCAAAAATTAAAAGGAAAGGATAAGAACCAGCTTGGAGGTTATTAACAAATCCCTTAATTCATAATTTATAGAAAGTTAATTAAATCTTACAATACCAAAAAGGATTTTGCTTTTAAATAACTTTCCTTATTCTTTTATTTAATGCTCTGTTGTAATCGTTCTAATCTCATCCCAACGAGAAGAGTTAGAGAAGAAGGCTTGGTCAAATCTTTAGGGCTACTCTTATGAAAAGAGAAGTAGTCTGCAGAGTCATAGAATTCGACAGAATAACAAACTATGTTCTTGAAGATTACTTCCACTAACTTTCGATTCTGCTAGCTATACAAATATATCCATCATCATTACTTCTTCTAATCAATTTTAAAATGGGAAGCAGAGTTGCTAATACTTTAGCTTACCATTGCGAAAATGATAGGCTTTTGATATTCCAGCCAGAGTATAAATCCTTATACGACCTTTTATACAACATTCAATGCAAGAGCTTAAAAGCACAATTAGGGCCGAAATAGAAGCTAGGCTTTTGCCTTTAAACAGCAAAGATATTGTACTCTTTCCACTCTTTCAATCCTCCAATTTGCCATGGCCACCTTACCTCTCATAACATATATATAGAGTTTCCCTCATCTAACCTTAGCTAGGATTCTTTGAAGGAGTCTTCTGTAAGAATAGCAGATCTAGAACTCCTGCCGCTCCTTAAATATGCCAATACATTCTATCAGTATCGATCCACAAGCGTTTGGAGCTCCCCTGAGTAACTTAAGTAGAATAAGAAAGTTGTGGATCCAACTCCAGCCATGGATGTATATGCTTTTGGGATGCTAATGTGGGAATTGTGGCATGAAACTGTCCCCTTCGATAATGACATCAAGCTATGTGAAAAGTATGTTTTAGCTGAGGACTCAAGGCCACTCATTCAAACTTAGATAAGCCGCCACAATTCCTTATCAATCAATAATGAATCTCAAGCACCAACAGGCTCTGAATTGTGCGATGAGGGACTTGCAAGACTCATCAGACTTTTTTAATTTTTAGACAGTGCTGGTAATCAAACCCAGATCTCAGACCAAACTTTGAAAAAATATGCTACTCTCTCCAAAGCATTGTAGATAGATTATCATGAGAGTAATTAATTAATCTTGATTATGAAAGTTTATTGTGAAAAGCTTATTTTTGCTTCTATTTACTCATACTTGTCTGCTAATATTTGATCTTAACATTAAAAAGGATTAGTAGCTTGGATAGATAAGAATGTTGTGATGATTAAATATTATTGATAAAATATCATAATCCTTCTTTAATGAGAAATTTAGCACTCTTTAAAAATATTATCCTGCAAATAGGCGAGCTGGATGATACCAATTAATCCACTTTGCCAAAAGAAGGAGATGATGATAGCTATGATTCATTCAAAGTAGGAATAGTGATACTTGGCATAATATACACGCTTCTTTTTATTTTTGCTACGTTCAGGTATGAGGATATAATTATGTGTTTATTAAGCTTTTAGAACTATCAAAGCCAAATAAAATTCATAAATTTAAGAGTAATCATTTTAAATTGAGCAATCGATATATGAAGGCCTTTTATGGAATAATATGCTGCGAAATCGCACTCAACGCCTGTCTCTTTTGGATCTTACTCGGCTTTCCCAATCTCCCAGACAAGTCTAGGTAAGTGAATTTGCAAACTAGGACTATGGCCTTTAATACTGTCAACTTAGGGCTCTGCTGACTTTGATACCTGGAGTTATTATCATAATTTCTTACTACATGTTGTTCGTGCTGGTCTTTAAAGAGATTCTTGATTCTAGAGTGCCCACTTCTACTTCTTATAGAAGAAAAATCGGTATTTCTTTTTAAACTTTATATCTTTGACTTTAATAGACAAGAGCAAAGCCAACCGAATATTTTCCTAATATAATCTTCTTTTTCCCTTAATCTTGTTTGGACTGAGTTCTTTTCTGATTTGCAGCATCTAGCTTTTGAACATAGCGTTTGTGATAATCTCATTGGTGGGGGATGAAGACGACTATAAGGACTTCCTGTCAATATTCTACATAAGTTGGATAGTGCTGATCGTGTGGTTCCTGGTGACTCTGATCGTGCTCTATTTCAGACAGTCAGGGAGTCCCTTCAAATCTGAGCAGGCGCGATCAAACTTGCGATACATCTGCTTCGTGTTTGGACTGTGGACTTTGGCTTTCGTAGTCAAGGTAATCTTCGCCATCATAGGCAAGTTTACTGCGCAATCTGAGAACAGTGACATCTCACTCAAGGAAGCTATCTTCCTCATCATCATCAACATATACTTTAAAGAAATAGATGCAATAATATTATCTCAGATGCAAAGTAGATAAGTTTAGTGTCAGATGTGGTGCCACTTATTCCCATCCTGGAAATTAAGTTCATAGAAATCTTCAAGAAGTCTCACAGCAAGACTAAGGGGCTACCACTCTTCTCCTCTGCTATAGAGCAACAACAGACCTCACCTCTTATATCTTCTCAAACACCAGCAGGACTAAACGATGACCGCACACGCCTAAGCTTCGATGTGAATGAGCATAGCTAAATTGCCATCAAATGATAAATTCAAAAGAAAGGGATTATTTATTTTCATCTTAACTCAGCAGCAATCTTCAGTGTAGACGAGAGAGCAAAGACTAGAAAACAACGGTACTCAATCAGTAATTGACTAGCTCTACAACAGAATTTCAAGCCCTCAGTTGAGCGGGGGTGTCTTATCTAAGGGAGATAACTCTACTAGCTAGAGGAGGGAGACTCAAGAGTTTCTACTCCTGGAGCCGAAACTTCTCAAAGCAAACATCCATATTAAGTAGATAGCAAGCTTGGCCGAGGAAAGATAGGACATTGAGACCAAGTTGCTACTTATAGTTAAGTGAAAATTACATCCTATTCATTTAATAGAGTAAGTAGAGATTGTAGTATTAAATATAAATAAATAAAATGGCTAGGTGACTCTCAAAAGATACGAAATTGATCACATTCTTTCTGAATGGTAAGTAGAAGAAACATTAACCTTAGAGGGAAGAAGTAATTTGATGATTGATGTTTGTGCGTCTTAGAAGGTACCAACTTCTCAATGATGTTATTTTCATCACCCATAGAATCTGAAACTTCAAACTCCACTTTATGCATTCATCTTTGTTATCTTTTCAATGTTTTCATCATGCTTATGTTTAATCTAGAGTGACTTCTTGCATCAGAGATGAGAATTTTATAACACTTAAAATGTAACAATAGAGCAATAAATTATGAAGGACTGCATTTCATTAATTTTAAAACCAAATGGCACATCAATCTTCACTTCTAATACAAATATATATTTGAATCATAAGTCCAAGAACTTCCAAACTTTGGAGCTTTTCACCAGTTCATGGTGCGGTGCCTCAAAGGAAAAGAAGCACAGACTTGGAGTGTTTTACAAGGCCTCACTCAAACAAAAGATTGTAGTTTGTAGAGTCGTCGAATTTGCAAGAATGACTAACTACATCCTTGAGGATTATTTCAATGAGCTTGCAATCCTCGAAGCTATAAAGATGAATAATACAGCTATTAAGATATTTTTTAGATGAGATCTTTTATCGTACCAACTCTAGGTTACTTTATCAAAGAATCTTAGATTATGATTTTCCAGCCTCAACTAGTGTCACTATTTGATATACTATACTGTGGGTCAAAGGAAGATTTGAAGAAGCAACTCTCATCGAATATGAAATACAGGATCTGTCTGGACATAGCTAAGATTATATACTCATTCCATTCTTTTATCCCACCAATATGCCATGGCCACTTAACCTCCCATAACATCTTCTTTGACTTTTCATCGCAGGAACCTAACTCCCTAAGAAAGGCAAAAATTAGGATAGGAGATTTGGAGCTCCAACCTTTGCTGAAGTATGCAAATACCTTCTACAAATATAGAGCGGCTAGCGTTTGGAGTGCCCCTGAGCAGCTTAGTCAAGCAAAGAAATGGGTGGAACCTTCTCCAGAGATGGACACTTACTCGTTTGGTATGCTAATGTGGGAACTATGGCATGAGACTATCCCCTTCGATAGTGACCTTAAACTCTGTGAGAAGTACGTTCTGAATGAAGATTCAAGGCCAATGATTCTCACATAGAAGAGTTTAGCTGAGGTGCAAGACAGTTACTAAGGAGCAGTTGGGTCTCAATTAAGTGCAAAATATTGTGATGAGGAAATGGCAAAGCTCATCAGACTCTGTTGGTAAGCCAACCCTGACAACAGACCAAATTTCAAGTAAATATGCTTCGCCCTTTCTCAAGGGTCAGCTCCTTAGTCATGAAGAGAGTAGGTATTAAGCAAACTTCTCTTAAGTTACATTTGGAAAGTTTTGAACATACGAGTAAAACTATTTATCTAATTTGCTTTCTTAATTTATTGATTTGGTAATAGATAGAACTATAAATTATTGACTCGCTGAAAGAAAAATTATTTGATATTGAGATAGAGATTTAGTTTTCAGTTCAAAGACTTTGGGGTTTGATATATATGCCCTCATCTTCATCACTGGCCATTCTCCCAAAGCCTAAAGCATTTCTGTCATGCAACTCACTTATGTCGACATCCTCTACAAGCATCATATCATCGTCCTCATCCTCGTCCTCCATTCCAGCTCCCTGTCTCTGATTATTTCTATTGAAGAATCTATCGTTCTGGAAAAACCCTTGGTTTATATAATAAAAATACGCTTCTTAATAAAGGTTAGAGCGAGTTGTAAGGACAGCATCAGGAGAAAGCTTTAGCAAGGAGTCGCTGAGTCTGATGGCATTAGAGCCATACATCTGTTGTTATTAGTTCATTGTGAATCGGTTCTGGGGAGTTACTCCCTCACTCTTTCCATAAACAATTGAGCCTCTCATCTTGCTGCTCTACATTTCTTAGTAATCACTGGAATCATTCACTTGCTAAACAATCTCATCCTCCTCCTCGTCATCCCTTATGAAGAGATTCTTCTTCTTCATTTATAAGAAGCTATTGTTGGAGCTGACTGCCTTGCTAGACTTAGGTCTTGAAGATGCCATAGTCTAGGATTCTTATTAGGATCCTTTCTCCTCTTCCTCTAATGGGAGTCGCTGTAATCTGATGATCTTATCTAGCATCTAATCGTGATTCTGGAACTGCTCATCTTGGCCAGCCTCAGCCGACTCTTGTGTTTAAAAGTTATGAGTGCCAGTCAACTGCCTTTTAGGAGTAGTTGGATTGTTTGTCCCATTCTTAGAAAAGTAAACAAATCTAAACAAAACCTAACTTGCTCAGTTGATTCTTAAAGGCTTTGCTTCGAGGACTAATGCTATTGCTGAATCGCCTGAGCTGATTTTGCTAAAACTCCTCTGCGAGTATTTGATGAGTGTCGTCTAAAAGCTCCTCGAGAATCTAGATGTATCTATTTGGGATTCCATAGTTTAGATCCTTTGAGTGTAGAGGGTTCTGCTCCATGGTTCGGAATTTGTAACCCTAGAACAGATAAGTTAAGAATCTGTCGTGGGCCTCCTTTAAGCATTTCAGGTAGTTCTAAAACAGCTCGTCCTCCTAGTAGAGATATTGAATTTTTCTCAAAGACAGTTAAGTGTCGAGGCCAAAGTTAATTTCATAGAGCTTAAACACGTCTTATCTGATTAGTTCAATATCTAGGTCTTTCACGCATTCTCGTAGCTCAGCTTCTGTTAGAGTTGCTCCATTGAGAACACTTGAATTGATCTGAGTGGCAGAAGGATTAGCTTTCTGACGATTTTTTATACTCTGATAGAGTTTGAATCTGATGACTGAGTAGACTTTGCTGACTATCTACTTATAACTTTCGCTGTCTAGCTTCTCATCATCAAGCTCTATCTTCAACTCTGGATCCAAGCCTATGAGAGCCTTCTCTATTGCTCCATTCAGGAGGTCGTCAGATCTCTTTACTTCTGAGCTTACTTCTCTTAATCTCTCTAGCTTTGTTCTGAAGTCTTCCTCAGTTTGGCATCCTATTTCATCTCCATACTCCTCTATGACCTCGTTTCTTACCCTGTTAATAGTTTTAAGAATCTACTGTTTAGTTTTCTCAACAAGAGATAGTAAAAATAATTAACACTACTACTTTGTGAAGAGATTACTTCTTCTTGGTTTACGCCTTTCTTGCTATCTATAGGACCTTTGGAAGGAGAGTGACTATTTCGAGTTTGAATTACTCCAGCATGATGCACATGTGTCTAACTTATTACAAACAATGATACAAGCATATCACTTTATAACTTCCTTCTTCAAGATTTAAGTGCTGAGAGAGTCAGCTCTGCTTTGACTGACTCTTCCTTGCAGATTGCTGTCAAAGAGCTAGTTTAAGATGAACACCTCACTATTCATAGTGGAGAGCGGCTCGTGCAATAATTCTCTCTACTACACTTGAAGCAAGTCTAGCCCTCCTCCAAAGATGAATCCTGTGGTTTGGGTATCCACTGTGCTCCTATTTCGAGGAAGCAGCGAATGCGACTGCCGATCAGACATCATCTGCTTCTACTAATTGTTGTATAGCCATAATATGAATAAAAGATAAGGGAAATGAAGAATATTGTATGAGAAAGAATGAGCATCAGAGGGTGCTCTAGAATATGCATTTGACGATTGGCAGCAACTGAACATCCATGAGAAGCCCATTTTAACTTAAATTATTAATCTTGCTTCACAAATCAAGTCATTTCAAAACACAACATATAATAATTTCGATCACTCTCCTATCTTCTGTTTACAATAGACCACACAATTCATCCTCTTCCTCTTCATCATTTTTGCTTTTGTTTAAATTGAATTATAAATTGTCTTAATTTTATAATAGAAAAATGATAGCCTCATAGTTAAATGCTCATAATGTGAAGAGTTTGCTTGGCTTGGGCTGCAGAGCGCACTTCTTAACGAATTCCTCAAGGCGTTAATTTTCCCTGCTCCAAAAACTTACTTAATAAGACTCACGGCAGCTGCTTCAATAAGTATCCCGAAGATTCACGCAGAAATAGAAACCAGTTAATAAGAGGCCCTATCTTAAAAATGAATGAATGCGTTATTTGTTTGCACTTATTTTGTGAATCAAAAAGCGACATATGAGCAGGTGTATACACCCTGCAAGGAGAAGATCTTCCAGCTAGAGAATGGGTATTACTTGCTCTACTATCACAGACAAGAGTGGTATCGCATGCTCCTATTATACTCCAAGTATCTCATTCCTCTTGGTATACTCTACTACCTCATTAAGAAGAATCCCTTCTACACAACATACCCAGCGATGCTCCCATTCATGTTTGCACTCTTCATGTATATAAGCTTCCTTATGCTAAAGTTCAGTCGCGTCACCAACCACATGGTCCAACAGATCTTGATCGACCCCACAGGCACTGAACTTACCTTCGTCTACAAAAATCAGTGGCTCAGGAAGATGAGAGCAGACAATCTGGATCTCACTGTCATGATATCTCAATCAATAAACGCCGATGTGTATTGAATAAGTTGATATTTTACTTTATGAATTGGGGAAGCCACCTCAAAGCAATGAGTATGTGCCTCTGGAGATGAGAGGGTATCTTTTTCCAGAGACCTATCCGTTTGTTCCGGAGATCATTGGAGGTAAGCCCTACCGCTACTTTTACCTCAAATACTACCAATCCCAGAGAAATCTCTTAGCAATTGCCAGAAATCCCATCTACGTTAACTATGAAGTGATGAGAAGAATAATTTCTTTTTCTTCTAACTCTATAAATGAAGTACTGTGTAACGCCTTCGCCACTAAGATCATAGACTTCTCTCAGGCAGAGATCAGGAGGGTGCAGTCCTCAGCAATCGGATAAAAAGGCATGGAGCGATTCTTGCTTAATCAGAATCGCCATACAGAGGAGTTATGCGAAGCACGCTTAGAGCAAATGAAGCAGCTGGAAAAGCTAGATGACCTCTGCTTCCTATAAACGCAGTCGCAGCGAATTAGGAAGGACGCCCTCAACTACAGGCTGTAACAAGCTTCTAAGAAATAAATCACGCAGAAGGCGCACTCCAAGTTTAAGCAACCAGAAGAGCAAACTGAACTTGCTAACTCCGACCTGGAAAGAGAACATAAATTGGCTTTCATGCTAGGGGTGCAGAGTTTAATTAGCACAAGTGATCCATCCAGATTATAGCAGCAGTCCTCGGATAAGCAATAGGATGGCATATATTTAAAAAGGTGAAGATGGATATATGTATAATTTGAACCCTCTTTGCAGAAGCAATAATGTAAATGATAAAGTGAGAGAGATCTAGGCATGTCTCCAATCCAAATCTATTTAAATTAACCTTACACTTTTTAACATTAGCAAGCGTAAATATGCAAAGAGGGTTCACAAAGTATCAATAAATATATTTATTCTTTTAATTTTATTATATTGATAGTAGCAGAACCTCCGCTAATCTGTTTCCCCTCTGAGCAAAGCCTGCTGATCACACTTGGTTAGGCTTGACTGGTTGCTCTACACTCCTGCCATCCTATTGCTGTTTATTCATTCACTCAAAGACAATAAAAGAAAGAGTTAAGTGAAGTAATACAAATAATATCGACTAATTGTCTCCTCCTTGCTCTTTGTGTTTATTATTTTTCATGCTCAGTCGAAATCCACGTCCTCCAGGTCGTCCTGATCCTCTCTTACATACAGAGCCTAGTCGTACTGGAAGTCCTCGTCGTCCTCGTCATCATCGCCTTCCTCCTTGAACTCCTCGTCTCCTTCATCTTCAATACTCCTAGATTATATATCAATACACTCAAGCAATCCATATCAAGGTCATTTATTGGATATTGATCTCATCAACTGCCATCTTTTTAGCCATGAATATCTCCCTGCCAGTGGGTTTGGATTCTAATTCACTCTTTTGTTCTTCCTTGAGTCGCCTTCTCTTCTCGTTGTAGACAATCAACCATGCTCCGAAGGTTTCAGCAGTCACAGGGGTGAAAGTCATGGGTGCATCTTGGGAGAAGGCTTGCTTCTGCAGAGCTTTCTCGACGGAGTGGGCCTCGTCGTACTCTCTGAGCTTGTTGAGGAGCTTGTCGTTGAGGTTGGAGATGATATCGCGCAGGTGCTCGCACACATCATAAAGCATCGAAGCCCCAATAGACTCCTATGCCTTAATGGTAACCAGTCTCTCGAACTCGATCATCATGTTGTTGTCAATCATGTCCTGAGACATGTTCTTCAGTCTAATTGCTGGGATGCTACTAAACCTAAATTATGAAGAAGCTATTAGGGTAATCGTCTTTAAGCTCGAGGGTGATGCGCAGCTTGAGGTGGTTCTTGTCGTCTGACTCGTTGCTGGAGTTAAGCTGGATCTGAAGCTTGAAAGGTCTTTCCTCCAATACCTCCATGTCCTCTAGGTAGATATACTTGAGAGCTTCGATCTCCTGCTCTTGCTCCATCCAGGAAGCCTCCTGCTCCTCTGGGGTGAGGTTACTACTATTCTCCATTGCGATGATGATTATACTATAGCTAAAAATTAAATGAAAAATGGAATTAAATTAAAATAAAAAATGAAGAGTTGTAAAATGTTGGCCGTTAAATTGTGAGCTACCTAGCGCAATATGAAAATAGTTCGATAGCTTATTGATATATAGTATGAGTTTCCTCTTCCACCATTAGGATAGGAAGTGTCTCTGAAGAAATATGGAAGTTACATACTCCGAACCAAGAAATTAACCAAGTTCTAAGATTTTTGACAAAGGTAGCTCTTTACTCTAACCTCCTACGAAGAAGTTGCAAGGATTAAAGATGCTTAGAATTTAATGCTTAATCGAATGATCATAATTTCAACCCAAAAACTCACTCTTCAACTGCCACGAATTTTCGTTGTAATAAATTAATTATTTATTTAATTATCTTTTTTATTAAATTCTCAGCTATAATACTATAATTATAGTGCCTCTCTTGATTCGCAGAGCTATTTATTATTCCCTCACTCAATCATTCAACCAGATTGACGCACAGAAGAAAAAGCTTATTGTTTCAGGAATCAAATTATAGCGAATCCAAATGGGACTCTATAATAAAATCCTTATAATAATAATTAGTGCTTACTTACAGTAATGAGACTTGCCTCCACTCTTATGATGCTTACAGCTTTGGGTTCTGCTGTGCTTGCCTACAGCAACAACCCTCCCATCCCTGATAGACTTTCAGGCTAGGGACTTGAACAAGGAAGCAACAATTACAATATCGACATCGAGCTCATCTACGACTTGGGTTGCGACAAGTGCAAGGCAGAGCACCCTATCTTCCAGCAGTTCCTTCAGCAACCCTTCTTGGACGGTAAGGTTATCGATGCTGTGAATGTGAGGTACTCCTTCCACCCTCTGCCCTTCCATTTTGGCGCCTGGATCATGACCAAGCTCATCCCCTACATGCAGGATGTCTGCTACGACCAAGCTCCCAAGACCAAGCAATGCACTACCTTTGTGGACTACATCACTCTCGCCTTCCAGCAACAGCAATAGTTCATCACCTCCACTTCAACCTCCCACAATGACCTCGTCTTGAAGTGGACTCAGACCATTGCTGACAATATCCCCATAACATGTTTAAGTTCTATGACAACATGAAGCTCGATGTGAATGAGCTCCGCAAAGTCTACGACCCAGCCACCGACACTCACAACTCTGAGAAGCGCACTCGTATGCTCTGGAAATATACCGCTGCCAGAGCTGTGGGTGGCACTCCTAACGCCTTCGTCAACGGAGTCAGACTCCAGAAGACCCCTACCTCCCTCGACCAGTGGAATTAACTCATCACCGATGTCTACAACAGCCAGACCAAGTTAACTCAATTTAAAGCATATGTTTATTCTTAAGGTGAAAATGGGCCACATGGACATGGAGACTGCTGTCAAGCAGGCCGAGAAGAAGGCTTTCTTGGCTTGATCAGGAATCATCTGAAGAACTCACTCAAGAATTCATCATATCCTAATAGCAATTACCTATCTTAAAACTTCAAAGTCAAGTTAACCCATCCTACAGAAATATATCTTATAAATTACCCTCTATCTTATTAAGAAGGAGAAGAAGTTTTCCTAATATAGGGAAGATATGATTAGATGATCACAAATCTTCAAATATAAGTCTCAAAAATGTTTTTATAAGGAGTCTAGCAGACAAGTTCTAGGAAGTTTACTTTGAGAATTTAGAATGACTATGAGGAATAATTCAAAATGCATAATTTTTAGGTTATCCTTCAGAATCATCTTGCTTTACAATTAGCTAATCTAACTTTTCTTGATCCTAAATAAAAAATGAGTCACTGTTGCATTGGTTTTTAAAGGATCTCAAATTCTTAACTTACCTTTTCATTATCAATAGAAGTCTCTCTCATAATAAATCTTAAATTGAACTTCTAAATTGCATTTCTAAGTTTTTATTGGTTCCAGTGCAACGCCTTCAATGTCTAAAAACCCATTTTATTTTTCATATATTCTGAAATTAATAAAGGCAATAATTATTCAGTTGAGTATTATAAATCTCTATTTTTGTATTTAAGTTAACTAACCTCTGATCATCTAATCATATCTTCCCTATAGTAGAATTTTAAAAATAAATTCTCATAGTTAGGTAGTTACAGTGCGTAGCTTTTATCAGCTAGCTAGTTATTTGCGATTGGTAGCAGTATTTATTAATTCTACTGATCAAGTGTCTTCTTCAGTCAGTGTGAATCGACTTTCTCTTGTTCTTGCAGTAGCAGAAGTATATTATAATTATTCCGACTATCAACACTGCTGAGATTGGGAGCACTATGGCCAGGATGATCTTGAGGCTGTCCTTATCGGTAGGTGCTGGCTCGACATAACCCAACTTGTCGAAGAAACCCTTGGAGGTGAAAGACGTCACCTAGAGACCGAGAACATCAGCTTCGAAATAAGCTCTACCTCCCACCACGAAGAAACTGTCTCCAGTCTTATCGCTATCCTCAACTGCCTTGAAGTTTACAGTGATGCTGCCTTCTGTCTGGCCAGTCAGAAGCTTAGGGTCATTAACGATTTGCTCAAAGGTCATTTGCTGAGAGAGCCACTTCCAGTCCTAAATGGCAAAGCGAACCTTCATAGACTCTGGGTTCATAATACTGAATTTGGTCTCGGGGTTAGTTGCCACGTATGTGAATTAGTCATATGATGGGGCTTCTACAACGTCTATAGAATTAAAATGAGCACTGGAGAATAAGTAGAATAAAGTTAAGTCTCTATACTGATATCCAACATTCTCTCTGTTTGGGTCGATATGTCCTGTCTCGTCGAAGTTCTAGCAAATTAGTTGATATTTGATGTCGTAGGGTTCGGAGAAGTTAAGAGGGAAGCAGGGGTCGAATCCTGGGATTGAGTACATGTAATATGGAGTGTCTTCTCCAGTGCAGCCCTTGTAGAAGGGAGGGTCGGTAACTTTAACGAAACACTTAGTTTAGGTTTGAGTAGCGCACTAGAAGTCAAAGTATCCTTGAGGGCACACACATACCTTATTCTCTTTTACTGATTAGCTGCAGCTGTAGGCGTATGAGTGGTTTCTCAAGAAGTCGAAAGTCTCCTTGGTAACTCTTAGTGTTTGATCACCGTCAGTAGGAGAGCCATCGAGCCTTGAGCATTCGTAGATAGTCTGACTTTGAGTAACCAACTTGCCGTTATTAAAGCACTCAGTAGGATAAGGCTCGACCAATTTCTTGACTACAGTCTTCTTGCCTTCGGTCTCAGCCAGATATCTACGTTGTCCAGGACCACTGGGGTTGTATTAGTTCGTGCTCATGGGCACATCAAATAGATGACTAGCTACTAAATCGTTCTCACAACTTAAATCCAATAAGCACGAAGATCAATTTCAATAATGAATCTCGTCATTTCTAATGGCCTGCTCCTTTACCTTCTCAAGGTAGAGGTCGTATATCTTTCTGTTTACGATTGGGTCATCTGAATATTGCTTGCTCTCTATCATCTGCTCTAGCTTCTTCCTCTCCTCAAGCTTCCTTATCTTTGCCATGATCTCAGCTTCACTGCCCTCTCCTGATCTCAAAGACCCGTGCTCCTCATGCTCCTATCGCACTTTGCGCTTATACTACTCAGTTTAGAACACCATATCGTATAGGTCTATCATGTTCTCCAACCATGTAATACTTCCAGACTTATCACAAAAAATATGCTAGAGTGAGAATAAATTTTGGGACTGCTTTGTTGAATCTTCAAATTTCTCGGACAGTTAGCTTTCGAAGAACTTGAATTCCTTGTAGCCGAACTCTGCTTTGGCAGTCATGAGACTACCTGAGAAAAGCAGCAGAGCCAGAACAGATAATCTGGTTGTAGTTGCTGCCTGATACACTCTTTTTGTGATTCGCTAGGACTATTTATTCATTTTATATTAATTATAATCTCTTCTGAGAACGCTATGCATATTCTAAGGGATAGGGAGACAAGGATATTGAAGTAATTATTTTCACTTTCGAGGCTAATCCTTCTTCTTACTAAGGGTTTTAATTCTCTAGATTGATAGTTTTGGTTTAGTGTGTTAAGCTGCTGTGTTAGTTATAAATTGAAGAAGCTTAATTCGATTATTCAAAAATTTTGAAATAATTAACAAAATGAATTTTAATTCCACCACGACATCTGCTGTTGCATAATAGACCAGCAGTCTCCACTAGAAATATACCTCTGCTAATCCCGCAGCATCTAGATTGAATGCTAGCCAGAATGTGGGCCATGCTCAGTCCAGGTTTATACTAAAGAAGAATCAAAACCTTAACTCAGATCTAAACTTCAGCTACGATCCAATATTAATTGCTAGAGTGATGAGTACTTATAGCTTATTTATAGATCAAAGCTCTTTGATTTAGTCAAATAAGCTTATCTTGAAAAGCAATCTACCGAAAAATGTGAGCTCGGGAGAAAAGAAGTTTCAGCTCTACAAGCCGCTTGCCCCAACTTCCAACTTCAGAGCACAGAGCATCGGGGCAACAGCTGCCAGATCAAATCAGGCAAGCACTCAGTCCTTAAAATTCATCATCAAGTATTTGAGCATTAGTGGAGAGGATTTAATTTTTAAGTAAGCTGGAGGGGACAAGGAGCAGATCAGATCAACTCAAAATCTCTCTATAGCTCACATGTCAGAGCAAAGATTGAAAGATAATCAAAGTCTAATTAGAAACAACATTAAAGCTGCTGTTAGAAATTAAAATCAAAGCCTCGAAAGTAAGCAACAGTAACAAACTCCTGCTACTATAAGCAAGTAGCATCAATAGTAATAAAGTTAAAATCAACAATAAAACTGTGAAAATATCCAATAACAAAGTCAATTCAAGCAGGCCAACTAAGTCTATGGGAATTCATATTTGAACTCTGTGATAACTGAAGAGGATCCATAACAAAATGAAGAAGAGGAAGATAGGAATTAAATTTTTGAGCTAGAAAAAGAAGATTAAAAATCTCCTTTTATCCCATCTACCTCAACCTTATTCGCAGACCCTCTTATGATAGACCAGAAGAAAACTATCTGCTTCGTTATCTAAGATGAAGAAATACTATTTAATAAGCAACTCATGATTGATCAGTCTTGCTATATCTAAAATTTAGTGTCTAATCTAGATCCTAAAAAGGTAAGCTCATCTATAATGTTCTAGTACTCTAATTCATAATTTTATTGTAGAATGTTCGAATCCTCTTGCCCAAATGGATGCTAAAGCAAGCATTCATAAGATTCTTAAAATATGTTCAAGATTTCGAACTTAAAAATGAAGAAGCCAATAGTAAGCGTCCACATTCTAAGTTCATAATTAAGAATGATCCAAATAAGCCAGAGAAAAAGCAATAAAAATGTCTTTCACTTCCCTTACTGCTTTTTATTTCAAAATCAATTTTAGAGAATGAGATAGTTTACATTAAGTTTTTATATGATATGTTTATATTTTCACTTCTTTACTATGAATCTAGGTTATCTTTTTTACTACTGATTGCTCGAGGAAAAGCTTTGGCTGCTCATTGCATCCGACTGGTTTTGATATCCACTATTTTGGCTCCCTTTACTAAGAGATTAAACTCTAAACCTTTCAAGGAATGTCTAATTTAGACCCTGAAGAGCTGCTATAAAAAGTAAGATATGATCTAAACTTATTAGGCTGGATTGTTATTTGGAAGCTGAGATAGATTAAAATTTTATGGATTGTTATTCAAAGCAGAGAGGGGAAACTGCAAGCCCATCTTGGCAAGATCTTGGTTGGAAAACTGATTGGAATTAGTTTGAGTATGAAGCGTGGGTCTGATTGCAAAGGTTTAGTTCAAGCCTGAGAAGTTAGACGAAGCCATAGGAGTTTAAGCTACTCTCATCTACTAGGCTAGGGAAGATTAGTTCTGTACAGATATCTATCCATTCAACTTTTGAATGAAAGAATGCTTTATCTAGATGTCAGAGGTATCTAGCTGCTCTAAATGACTTGAAAGCGCCTGATTTGGCTTGGTCTATTCAAGTTACAGCGATCTCTAGCTTGAAGTTCCTGATTCAAGCTTTGATTTATCAATTGAGGTACTTTGCTCGGCCACGTTAATTGAAGGTACTTGATTTGAGTGAGATCTAGAGTTAATTTTAGAAGAAGCTGCTGTCGGCTGCTAGTAGCTCATACTATACTTTCCTGTCTCCTCAAAACCTTGGTAATTAAGTACCTCTTTGAGTTCATAAGCTGCTTTGGCAGGGCTTACGCTATCTTACCTTAGATTCTTATTGCTTCTTTAATTCTCTAAAATCTTTTGAGTCTGACCTATCAGCTGCTCCAAATTGATAGTTCTCTACTTTAAATTAATATTAGCACTTTGCTGCATCTACTACCCATGTAGATTTGATTTATTTGTACATTCTATTTGCTTCGCCAGCTAACTAAGATTAATTGCTAAATGACGCTTCTCAGGAATTTGAGGCTGCTACTATTGTTGGGTTACTAACTCATTTTCCCTTTTCTGATGACTAACTTAACCTGGATTTATTAGGGCTCCCTTCTTAAATAAATTTATAATGACTAAATGTGACTAAATGCATTTATCTTTTAGATGAAAGAAGAAGGATTTTACTACTAGATCTCGCTTTACCGATTATTGGCTTTCTCACTTTTATAAAAGCTGTCCCTCTCCATGTAATCTTTAAAGTTCATCTCACTATGATGGTAAGATGCTTCTATCTCCTCATTTTAGAAGTCATTTTCTCTCTTATCAGAGGTAAGATTAAAGCCTTCTTAAGTGAGTGCACAGAACTAAGTAAGCTGAGAGTTTTGAGTTTGATCAAAGAGGTTCTCTTAAGTGGCGCTCTCCAAATTGACAACTTGATTATTACTAGTGATAATTGAACCATGTCTTCTCCTTCTTATCTGTTGAGTGCTGCTACCGTAGCTCATGGGACTTTCAAGGATGGAGGCAGCAATCTTCTCTCCCATCTTATATTTCTCAAGTTCACTCTTGAGTGAGGTGATCTCTTGCTGCTTCTCATTTAAAATAGCTGTGAAGGTATCTTCAATCAAGTTTCTGCTAATCAACTCCTCTTTTACGAATTTCAAAACCAGAGGGTCTAAGGTATTATAACTCAGATACAGATTCTATAGCTTCTCTTCTGATAGAAGACTCCAGTTTATCAAATCCTCAAGCATCTACTTAGGAGAAAATTAAGTATCCTCAGAAGGAAGGAATTGTCTACCTCTATATTTTAGCCAATCTAGGAGAATTGAGAGAGCTATATCCTCACTGTCAATATCAAGAGTATCGCATTTTAAAAGAGTATAAAGTTAATCTGGCTTTAAACTACTCAGCCCAATTTTTATCGATTCATAATTCTTGCTTAGCCTGTAGAGTAAGGCAGTAATGAAAAATTCTATCCTGAAAATTATCTTGAAAGAGAGAGTATCCTAAGGCAAGGATAAATTAACTTTTCAAATATTTTAATGCAAGGATTGAAACTTGATCTTGAATAGATATTGCTTTTGCCCTGGAGTAGAATTCATGCAGATAACTTGAACTTTCTTATTCTATTCTAACTCATGATTAAGTTAAACTTCAGCCACTACTGCAAGAGGAAAACCGTTATGAGTAATCGAGCTGCAGTCTTCAGTTCTGATCACCATATTTGTGTTGTTTAAGCTTTCTGCTTCATTATTTAGGTCCTGAAGATTTCTCAAATCATTGAATGTGTCAAGATTGATTTAGACTGGATTGTTAATGAGCTTGATTTAGCTCCTTGCTTGTGCATGATCATTCTAAGTTTAATACGGATTCCGATCTATTGAGACATTTTGACTATGAATTTCTGATCCTATCCTATTTGACTAATGCTTCCTATTTGAATCATCCTCCGTGAAGTGTCTATCTATGCTGCTTATTGAAAGTTGATCTTAGTTCTGCTTCTATCTTTGATTCTAATTTGGCTGCTTTTACTTAGCAGCTATCCTATTAAGAGTTGTTTACAGGAATTGGCTCTCCTTAGATCTACTCTGAGTTGAATTATTAGTTACTGAGCTAGACCTCTGAGAGGAAGATTGATTTTGTATCCTGCTACTTCTGTGTGAAGATCTAGCTGCTGAAGAGGAGAGTTGGTTATTTTGAGACAATTGAGAGTGGCTATTGTTGTGACTGGATGCAACTGATCTTCCTTTGGAGTTTTGTGAGATCTTAGAGACTGAAGTAACACAGGAGAGAGGGGATCTAAGTTGAGATGAGTTTGACCTTTAGGAAAATGTGAAAGTCTGATTCGTAAGCAAATCATCCTGAGGGATTTAAGTGAAGTAGAAGCTAATTTCCTTTTTCTTGTGATCGATAAAGCTTGAAAATTGCCATTGAAGTTCATCAATCTTCACTATATCAGACTTATAAGAATTTATAGAGGGCTTAAGTT
>JAJKFJ010005014.1:0-19986 GCA_027382625.1 Tetmemena sp. SeJ-2015
TGGAGGCGCCAGCGCGCAGGAGGACCAGAGGTCGGGCAGGTTGACGCTACACGTCCAGGAAGTAAGTAGACCTACTCAATCTAACAATTCAAACTAAATTCCAATGAACTTCCTCAATCTCTACCAAGGGGTTCCAAGGTTTCATATTGGTTTCTAAATTGTTGAGATAATCAAAAATATATATCTTCCCTGTGCGAGTTTTGATTTAATTTATTCTTTCTCAATTATCCATTCATATTCATCCTATAATAAAATAATCATTTGGAATATAAGTTACTCCTGTTTCAATAATTAATAAGATAAAACAGTCATTGAAGATCGCTTTCTCCAATAGCCTTTCATTTCAGAATTTTAAACGTACGATAGTTAAGAGTTGATTTAATATAAAATTTTGAAAAATCAATAGCATTATCTTAATATCAATTTTTATTTTGGAGGAAATAATTATTCTCCTTATTTAAAATTAGTAATTTTTCTGCTTTTCTCATTTATATCTTTTATCATTTTATGATAAAATTTTGAACTAGAGAATATTTTAAGCTTAAATAAATAAAGTAAGATCTATTTATAAAATTATATTGTTTTATATTTAAGCAATCAAAAGACTTTTTATTCGCACAACACTTCTATTCAAGAAGATCATTTATCATTAAAAAGATATTTTATAATCATCAAAGCCAATATGGATAGCTGAACGAGACTGATCTCACAAAGATACTCTCCTCCTAAAAGAATTATTAAAAGATAAAACGCCATGTCTACAAACAAAATCCTATTCCTCATAAAGCCTCAGACAAAAAAGAAAATCATTAACACTACTCAAACAACTCCTATTCCAATAATTCATATATAAATTCACTAGAAGTCAGGGAAAGAACAGCCAATTCTCACTTCAAAAAACAAAACAGCAAAGAGAATTCAGTCTGAAAAGAAATATATTTTATATAATTCTACTAATTTCTTAAATTAATTATACGAGGAAAGAATTTAAAATGGAAAAATCAAAATTTAGGAGTGTATTTAGTTTCCCTGCCTTTTTTCTTTTGCTTGTTTTCTTTTTTGATGTTCTGATTTAACTATTTAAGATATTCTTCATAGGGATTTGGTTATTTGACAGCTTCAACTATTGGCTTTTGAGGAGCTGCTTTATTTTCTAGAATCTTAGCAGCCTGGCTCTTGGTAACTGATAGTCCTGCACTTATATCAGAGTACCTTACTGTCATTTCAATATCGCAACTTGTGCCTATTGTTCCCCTATCATCTACTTTTGGAGTCTTGTTGTTTCCTTTGGTTTACTCTCCTTAGGTGTTTCCTCTCTAGAGATTAAGAACAATTTATATAAATTAGGCTTTATATCCTTGCTAATTAAATCGACATTAGCAGAGATGCCCTTATTCCATCCTTAAGAGGCTTGAATTTATTTTTACACCCTATTACTTTCTCCATAATCTAGTTGCTGCTCAAAAGGAGCAGATTCTTCTACTTATACATTTTTAAAAAATAAATTATCAATAAAATAACTTAAAACATACAATAAATAAGTTTATTGCATACATTAATATAAAATAAACTTATTTTTAATTATTTCACAATTTAAATATGATATTTTTTTTTAAAATTATATTAAAATTTGAGTCGAACTAAAAGCTAGGTTCTCTCTTTTTTATAATAAAGTTGGGCTTAGTTTCTTTTACTTTGTTCTATTTCTAGCTTACATTATAATTTGTCCTTTATTCTCTGTCTTAGTTCTTTCTGGGATCTTAATTTGCAAGAGCAGGTACATTTGCAAATGAAGGGTTGAATGAATGCTATGGCTAGGCATATTAGAAAACATTATTGGTGTCCTGTACTGGGTTTGCTTATTCATATTTTTTAGATTAGTTTGATGGATTAAAATAACCATGACTCTATTAGGGATTGTTTCCTTAATAGTTATTCATTATCATCCCATTTTAAGGGAAGTTAACCTAATAAATAATAAAGTTCCCTGGAAAGAAATTTTGAAAATCCTAAAGTTCAGCCTATCTGTAAGGACTAGAATTATTAGTTTGGCTATCTTCTCTTTAGATATGCAGACCATTTTAGCTATAAAGAGGTGGGTTAAATTACTGTATCTAAGGAGCATAGATGTTATTTATGATTGGGGAGCTTGGCTAATTGAATTTATTTTGCTTTTATTAGGATTTGCCTTTCTGATAATCCTAAGTTTCCTCCATTTTGGGTAATCCGAATTACATCATTTAAGGAGACTGAGTTATTACAGCTGGAGAAAATTAAAAGCCTATTGTGCTCTAAGAATTTTAATCCTATGATAAATCCTAAGCTGGCTTGAATAGCATGGAGCTTTCTTCAAGTTTTTAAGGAATAACTTTGAATGCTGGGTAATTAGAATTGAAATTCTGTTCTCTAGGACTTTAACCTTGGACTTTAGATTTTGTAAGGATCTCCTTTTTGTTTAATGGTAAATTTTAAGGATTGGTTTAGAGTTGTCTTTTTATATTGAAAGGGTCATCAGGAAATTTGATATCTGTGAAAATGTCTTTAGATTGTGGTTCATCTAAAGGCACAAAGAAGCCAGTACCTCTGGGCATACTCATTACTTATTGCACTTATTGTGGATGCTTATTCTATTTCTGAGAGATTGACATGCTCTCATTGAGATTAAAAGTTTAATCTTTCCTCTGAGTGACTGAGACATCAGCTCCATCTAGAGTGAGAGTATTAGAGTTTTGAGTTCGACTTAGTTTAGCCAGTTTTTTCTCTCTCAGAAAAGACTTTTTAACAGAAAGTTCTTATTCAAGTTACTATAACTCTTCTTATTCCAAAATAATAATAGCAATAAACATATGTAATGTATTATATATCCTTAGCCTTCTATTCCTTTCGTTGTTTGACTTTTTCCTTCATGTATAACTCTCTCCTGATTTCAAAAGCTGTCAAGGGGTCAAACTTACGCATTTAGATGCATATGATAATCGTGAAGAAAGACGCTATGTAGATGGAGAATCCCACGTAAATAAAGGGCCAAAACCCAACCAAGTCATACTCTGACAGAAATAACAGATTAGCTAAGTACTCCGCATTGTAGTAGTCAGTTAAAACTTATTTTACTAATTAAGAAAGAGTTAAATTTTAGTTGTAAAGTTATAAGTAAAAGACAGATTAGTGGGGCTGGAGCTTGATTGACTAGAAGGATAGGCGATAAGGAAAACACTCACACCTTAGTTTAGATAGAATTTGTTAGTGAAGCCGTAACTTGGATTTACTTTCAAAGAGTTGTTCGCGTTCTTTCTGTCACTACCCTGAAGCAGAGTAACTTGCAAGTTGGAAGAATTATGAACCACTAGGTTTATATAAGTCCAGGTTAAATCTTTGATATCCTGATAAAATTAACATTATAAATATGAGTAGATTGTTGTTCATAAACTATGTGGCATTTACTTTAATTTCCCAATAGCACACATCCGCATTTGAAGCTTTTATTTATTGATTCAGAGAAACACTGCTGTTTTAATTCATTAAAATAAATAAAAGCGAGAAATAAAATATTATAGGAAAAAATCCTACATCTTTTATATTATCTCAATCAAAAATTAAAACAAAAAATAAAAAGGTAAAGATAAATGAAAATATAGAGAGAAAGAATTTATCATAATTTTAATTGTAAAGGGCATTTAACAAAGGCCCAGCTGTCCCACAAGCTGTAGTATGCCTTGGACAAAATGTGTACTTCATGTAAGAGTGCTTTAAGGACCCAAAGCTACAATAAACCTCATTTGTGGGGTCTTCAACACACTCAGAGCGAGATTAATCAGGACAGCACCATCCAAAATTATTTGATTATAAATGTTTCTATTCTTAAATTTCTTGATGAAGAGCAGTAATATCCATCATTGGGATGAGTATTGAAGCATTGAGTTATACAGTTGGGGGCTCCGTATCTTATCCAAGACTATCCGCTCACTTATTAAATCCTCAGGATAACAGCTGCTGCTAGAACAAATTTTAAAGAAACTGCATTATCTGCTTTCTTTTATTATCTTAGAGGTTAGTTAAAATTGGAAACTAGTTGTCTTGATTTCATAGACGATCAATAATATTATTCATTTTGAATTCCATTTTTTAAAATTTATCTTGCTAACGAAATTAGAGAAATGTATCTAAATAATTTATTGCTTCACATTTACATTCTATTTGCCATTCCACTGAAAATACTGTCCGACACCTCTTTTCTTTATTAGGCTTGATTTCCTCCATCGAAGTTTTTGAATAAACTGTTCTGATTTATAATTACATGAGAAAATTATATTTAAACTATGGTGATTTTACTGAAGAATATTATTGGCTTTGCTCTATAACTGTGCTCTGCTCATTAGTTAAACGGGACTCATCCCTGGAGCTCCTTGTCCACTGGGTTTCTCAAAACGCTCTCTAAACTTAAATAATTTACATATAAATATAAACCCTTGATTCTAACCAAGGCTAGTAAAAGGAGAATTCACTTGAGCCAATGAGTCTGCTTGCTGACTAGCAGAGAGAATGGATTCAAAGTTAATCAGAACATTTTTATTCACCAAAGGCTGCATCGTATTCTTTTACTATTAAGATTAAGAGAAAATATGCTCCTGATCTAATAAAATAAAATTATAAAATTCATATTTATATTCTTGCTGCTTATTTTAAACCTACAGATTGCTTTGAAATTAAGGCTTTAAGAGATTCTATTGCTAAGAGTTACTCTCTCTTCCTGGAGATAAAATAGAGCTGAATATAGATGGATTCTGAGTTTAGTTTACAGAAGGTGATCAAAAATATTCAAATTATTTTATATAAAAACAAATTCTAATATATTAAATTTAAAGTGACTGAAAGTTATTTTTATCATTATTGGCTGGCTATTTATAGTTTTCTGATGGATTTTGTTGCTTTTTCTTTTCTTGATTAATTGGCTAAAGCGTTTTCTTACTGCCAGAAGGTTGTTTCAATTGGTTTTGGGAGTCTGGTTTTGTCTTCACAACTTTTCCTTTAGTTTTTACTTTGGTATCTCCAACGTTATCATTTTATAGATAACAATTTATTAAGCATATGATTTTAATTTTTGAGAAGGAATCTGTTTTTGTTGAAGACTCCAAGCTGAGTGGTAACTTGTTGAGACTTGATTTGAATAGGCTCAAGAGTTTTACCTTGAGTTTCTTGGGGACCAGTTTCAAGTTCCTAGCCTTCTACATTAGCTGGCTTCCATTAGTCTTTTTCCTTTTTCTTCTTTTTAGAGTTGAGTTCCCTCCTGGTGTGTTCTTGATCGTCTCTTTAAATTAATTATGATTCTAACTTTAATAAGTTATAATCTTGTTGTTTGATCATGGGTGATAATGGTCATGCCTGCTGTTGCCACTTAGCCCTTTGCTCTCCTGTTCTTTCGCCACAAGAGCAAGAAATACAAACCAGCTCCTGCGCAAATCATCCCCACCACACCCATAAATACACCTACTATGATTTATCAAATATATCACTTAATATTTGAATTTTGCCTGTATCAGTTAAGGAGTCATCTGAACTAGTAGTTGTATTCTTACTTCCTCCACTTAGGACAGCCCATGTTTCATTCATGCGATAAAATTAATTGAAATTAGAGAGTGAGATAGGTGAAGATAGCTCTATTATTTAAGTTGACTGAGGAGGGAGTATCTGCAGGTATAATGGTCATATAGACTACTGCTTTTTGTGAAAAGCGATAAGTCATATTGATGACGGCATTGTTGTTTATATAAAGAGTTGTGTTCTTAATTGTTGAGTATTAGTCGCCTGTCAGTACATATAAAAACAAACGCTAAAAGAATTACTTTATGCGTCTAAGTGAATAGTTTACTTTGACATTTTGGAGGAGAGAGAACTTGATTTCAAAAGCAGCAGTGGAGTTGAAGTTTTAAGGACTATCGACACTAAAGCGGTAGAAGCAATAATCACTTCTGGTTTGAGTGATATTTTTCATCAGAACAGCTTGAGACTCTGCGCTATTCAGATATATGTAAGGGCTCTACAAATAAAATTATATTAGGAATAATCTACACTCCACAACTCAGTTGAGATGCCGAGGAGATACAATAAGTGAAGCGTTGTTACCAGGTGGACAAAGAGTCTGAGCAAGTCTAATTATAGGAGTTTAAATTTCTGCACTCTACTGCATCGCTGTCAGGACAACAATTATATAATGCAAACCTTTTTAAACTTCTTATAAAATAAATGTTTCTATTTTTTGAAGTTTTAAAAATACTAATTTAATATAATTAGAACTATTTTGTTTGGATAAAGATCATTTTGTAATAATTGCACATAAATATCGGAATTATACACATATAATATGATAAAAATGTAGTTGAATAGCCAGTTTGATTGTTTCTATTGCAAAAGAATGCAGAGGATTAAGCGTTCCAGCAAGAGTAGCAATTCGCTTGCTCAAAAACTTGCCATCCAAAGAAACTGCAACCTCCTATGTTTATCCAAAATGCCAGAGCAATTAGACAGACCCATTTGCATGAAGCAGTCTCTTTATTAAATTTAATCATGGAAAACTTTATTTATAATTCTTTGCTCATCTAAAAGCAGTTTCTGATAGAATGAAATTGCAATCATTAAAATTTTCGAAATAAACACTGGAATTAAACATGCTAAAATTATGTTAACTCTTGTGTTTGAACATATAAATTAAGTTAATGATATTTCTACACATTTATTTGAGTCTTTATTGTATTGATTAATATACTCCTTATTAATTTCAGTTTCTCATCCTCTTGTTCATATCAAAGCCTGACGCCATGAATGAGTTACCTCTTGCAGGTAGATCTGCCCCTCCGAAAGTTTTGCTTTCCTTGAATTAAAATAACTGACTTGTTCCTCCGATGCCATCTCCCAGGCCTCCTTGCTGCCCTACCATGTTAATACCTTGCATCAAATCCTTTATCTCGAAGATTGTCGAATTACAAAGAACATTAAATTGGTAGACTATATAAATGGTTGAATTTAGTGAGTATATGGCTTCTTAGGGGTTAAATAGATAGTAAGATTGCTGGGGATTAGTATTTTACTGAGCTCCATTAGTTATCATTGCAGGTGTCTGAGCAGATTACAATTAGTTTTGGTTGCCTTAGGCTGTAATCTAATTCTGAGGATTTTAATCATAGACTAAGTTAGAGTTATTGATGGTGATGTTGTTTATTACGCTGTTGCTGAAGAACTGAGAGTTAAAAGGCAGCACCGTAAAACTACCAAAAATAAATTAGTTAACCATTTAAGGACTTATTTGGGGTTGCGAAGTTGTTATTCCTATTCGGAGTTGCAATTCCTCCCATCTGACTTGGAAATTAAAGACCGAAATTAAGGCCACTAGTGTTCAAATGAGGCTTAAATAAATTATTTCAAAATAATAAACGCTGGGGGTTAGCTGCATTTGCTAAACTCACTAAAATAAAATGATTGTAATTTAAAAATATCGCTGCGATTTTAGCTTTTGCTGAAAGAACATGAGGTCTTGTCCAGTTTAAGAGAACTTGAACTTGCTATTGAAGTCAATTAGTGAATCTTGCTAGTACACCGCCTAATTTTTCTAGTTATTTTGAAAGTCTTGACTGTATCCGGGTGTCTAGTGCTGCTGTTATTCTAGGGCAAGCTATTTACTAACTAACTCTCTGTACTGCTCAAGTCTATTCTGATGGTCAGTTAGTTGCCTCATTTTATAAAAGACTAAATATCATAACTTGAGCAGGATCTTCCTTTTAGATATTTTGAATCTGCTCATGAAGTCTCTTCTTTTGCTTTCTCCTCCTCTCTTCTCTATCTATTTGCTGCTTTCTCAAGATATCAACCCTAGATATTTCCTCTCCCAATTCTTCAACCATTTATTTTTTAAAGCAGAATGAATTAGTTATAATTGATTTTGTTGAAGTCCTTATTCTAATCATTTTGATCGTCCTCATCTTCGTTGAACTTTTCAAGTTATCTCTGCTTCTCAAATATTTTCTTTAGCTCCATAAATTTTTCATTAAGCACTTTCGGTGTTATCACTGTCAAATCTGGCTCCTCCATTATTAAAAAGTCTGTTGTGTACTTTATAATCAATATAAAGCTTTATATTTCATCAATAAATAAAGTTTAAATTTTAACTTGCCATAGAAGCATGAAAAGTTTTGAACCCAAAAAGCTTTAATACACTCAAACTCTTTTACATAATTTATACTTAATGACAAAGAAATGTAATCTTCCTTAGGGCTTAAATTTTCCTTGATGTAGAAAGCCGTCATCATGAGTCTTTTGAGGAGTTCTTACTAAGGATTGGCAACTAACGCATATTTTTAAAGCTATTCTCTGGAGTTAAGGCAGGCCCACATAACTATCTCAAACTCTCGCATCATCATTTCCTAGTCACATTAATTAACTGAGACAATACTTACATTGCTGATGAGGGTAAGACGCTTCATCACTTCAAATCTATTCAGATCTTTATTTACCTCAACCAAGAATTCTAAGAAAGCTTTCATTAGCATCACTTGCATCAAGGAAATAAATTGCATACAAACCATAACTTTAAATTCCATTGGTCTTATACTTATTCTTCAGGAAAGTAAAGTTGAGAATTGCAACAGCCTCTTGCTGTTACCTCTCAGCTTGAGATTGTTCTGGGTTCTGAGTGTTACTTTACTGCTACAAATATTGTAGGTGAAAATTATTTCAATTAACAAAGTTGGCAAATTGATTGAGTAGTTTGACTGGAAGAGACCTATAACTCCTGGTGCCAGACTTAGTGCTCCCGCATTTGCGGAAATTTGAGAGGCAGTTCTCTGTGCTTTATCATTTGTATTTTAGTAACCCACTTCCTGAACAACACTTGCCCCACTTGGTGCAGGATTAGCAGTCTAACTTTGATTGCCATTGCTTGTTCTGCTAATCAGATCACTATACAAAGGTATGGGTTAGCACATCTATTTTGGCAGATTCAGAACAGAAGAATATATGATCTAGGTTGATTGAGAGACTGATACTTACTTGATGTTTGAGGATATGTTTGAGTCTTGTCTCGATTAGAAATTATTCAAGTTGTACATAGTATATGTAAATATACTTTCATGAAAATATTGTTTGTCAGAGGTTATAGACTGCTCTCTTTATACATTTGCAGCTCTCTAAGCGGCTAATTTATTTTAGTGCTGCTACTATAGCTGCTTCTGCTGCTAACTTTCATGCTTCTTGCTCATCATCTCGTTCAACATGTTTGAGATTGCTTTTACAAATTAATAATTATAATGAATAGACGAGATTAGATGAGGCTTTAACTTTCGCTTCAAATTACGACCCTTAAAATAGAACTTAAAAAACATGCCTTATAATTATCTGAAATAGCTCTAATTAAATGCGCTACTATAAGACAAGTAAATTAATAGCATTTATAATAAACTAGACACTTGAAAAATTATTTTTTTTCTCTCTAAAGTTGGAATAATTTGCTAGTTTCAGATTTTAATTTATAAATAATTTTTTATAAATTGTATAATAAAATAATTGAACTTTAAATTTGAGAATGAAAAACATCCTCTTGAAAATTTTTAATCCTATTTTAAGCCTCAGTTATCTTAAAATAATTAAAGATATATTTTTATGAAGATATTTTATTGTTTCTTTTATGTTTTGAATTAATTTTTTTAAATATCAAGTAATGAAAGTCTTAAGAGGAAAGCTCAATATATTTTTTATTTCTATTAAAACAATAATATTACTATCTCATAGTAAACTACAATAATTCATGATCAATTAAAAATGAATTCGATATTAGTTTATAAAGTTATAATAATTACTTAATTTGATTTCCGAAATCACACTCTCGACTAATTCATTAAATTATATTGTTTTATTTTATATTAGAGACTATTCAAATATGTCTTTCTTAGAATCGAAGAGTTCTCCCTTAAACTAATCTTACTCCACTCTACTAAACATAATCAAAATATTCAATGATCTTAAGCATAAATAAAATAGAAAACCTTCATTATTGCTTTATTAATTTTGAAAATTATTTAGATTTTTTATTTACGCTCTTTATTTGATCCACTTATTCGCATAAATATTTGAATAAGGAATTAGTGTATTTTATAATGAAACAAAACAGTGAATGAGTCTGACTACGAATAGTTCTACTACGTTTTGCATGACGAAGAAGAAGAGAAGAATTCCCAATTGGACAACTCAGTCATCATTTAAAACTGGATATTTGGGGCCTATGCCCAATTGCTTTTCTTTATGATTAAAAAAAGAAAGAAAAAATTAAATGAGCGCCATTCTGACGTACTCTTCCAGCGCCACTAAATTCATCAAATATGCTGAAATGAGGAAGTTTGTCAGGCGCACCTCCCGAAAAGTCAAAAAACAAGTCAAAAGAATCTTATTAAATTAATTAAATTTAAATCATTAAAATTATTGCTTGATGCTATTGTTATTATTTTATTGATAAAGAAAAAGAATTGTAAAGGGAAAGAAGGAGAGACAGAGAAGAAACAAGTACGAGACGAATTCATAGTTCATTACTGAGAAGATGCTTTTTGACTAGGAAGATACAAGTGATTCCTCATCATCATCTGCCTATGAGAGCAACACTGAGAGCGTATATCATAAACTGTGAATGCAAAATGAGGAGCAAGACTCTTCTAATAAAGATATAGATGAACAACTCTATATAATAAAGAGAGTGTTTGGGTAGTTGAGACGCTGAAAGTTCACCAATTACTACAGTCACTCTCTAATATAGCAAATTAATGTTCACTTAATACTACCTTATAATTTATGTAAGAGTAAAAAGAGCTTCCACAAAAGTTACATTCACACTATTAAAATGGACAATGAATTTTTACACGCTAGCTCTTAACTTCATTAAAAACGAAATCCTTAATGAATTTTATATTTTAACTGTCTTTGTAAATTTTGAAGATGAAAGTTAAAATAGCTAATCTCAGTAGCTAGAGAAGGATCAATTGATAAACACTAAATTAAATTATTTATATTTTATAATTGATGAAGAAATTCTCATTTGCCAAGAGTAAATACTGTAAGCATAGAAATGGATTAAGCATTTTAATTTTTCACTCTGCTTTTTCTTATTATATTTCAATTTGAGTACTAAGCTATAATATGATTAGGAAATTAGAATAATATAGAAGAATAAGTTACCTGAAATAAATCTAGTGCCTGGAGCATGGATATATAGTTTAATTAATTAAAATAAGTGAGTAAGAGAGGCGAGTGAGTGCGTATTATAGATTTTAAGTTTAAATCATGGAAATTTTTCACTAAAACAGGTGAGTTTGCTTCTTCCCTTAAAATTAAGCAGTTACTTAAATTTAAAAATAAGATATAATAAATCATAATGTTATTATAAATTTGGTTATAGCATGCAGTCTTTGAAACTGGAGGAATCTTTGCTTTTGAGTGAGGAGTAAATAGAGCCTTGCACGTCACTAATGATGGATTCTATGTTAAGTTAGGTTCCACCAGTTGCCAGGAATAATTAATGTGAGGACAATCTGATCTATGAGAGAGCTAGTCAAAACCAGCTTTTTCAAGACTATTCTGGTCCTCACTAATCCCAAGTCTTTACAAATTCAAGTAGAGAATCAACAATATTCGAGTAGTTCAAAGGAAATGGAGAAGAAGGAAGGTCTATGGGATTTCTAAATCAGCAAACAGTCTAGTAGAACATAAATGCTCATAATTTGATATACGAGGACTATAATCCAATTCGAGATCAGTCAAGAAGAATTCAACAGAAGAACCTCGAAGAGAGAGATTAGATTAAGTAGAGGAGGCTCTCTTCTTAAGGGCCAGTTCCATTCCCTGATTACATCACTTAAGAATAGAGCAAGAAATAGTAAGCCTTTCAGAGTAGTAAGTTAAGAGAGAAGTCTCTCTAGGAAAAAACTTCCAATGTTCGTCATCATAGCGGAGTGCTTGACACAATTGTTGAGAGAGACAAGCCAGATTTCAAAGGAATATGTTTGGGTAGAGACCTCTTAGGCGGAATAAATTCATTGGGGGATATTTCTAAGCTCAAAGAAAGTGTCAAAAGTTTACTTAATACGTTAATTGTTCATTTGATATTATGCAAGTCTACCAAAGAAAAAGAGAAACTCTCTAGGTTCCAAAAAGCAGAGTTCTTTTAAGGAAGAATATTTGAATAATTAGGGCTTTTAAAATCTAATGGAAACCATTAGAGAGGAGGAATTCGATTAGAAATACTCAAAAGAGCCTAGCAATTCTGATAGTTAGTTTTTTCAAAACTAGTCCCCAGTCAAGGAAAGCTCGGAGTATTTACAGCTAGGCAAATTAGGAAGCTCAGAGGAGGAGCCTGAAAACATTATAAAATTTATTCAAACTTTAAAACGCTAATGAGAAGCAATAAGTGAATCAGAATTCATTCAGAAATCTTTTCCAAAATTTGATTCCTCAAGATAAGCATCATTATGAAGATCTCACATATTTCTATGATTATAATTGATGAAGATTCATAATCAGTAGAAGACTTTAATAATGTGCAAAACCAAGAGCTCCCACAATTATCTGTAGATCCTTTTCCAAATAATGTGAGTTCAGCTGCATATAAGAGTCCCCTAATTCCACAGTCCACTTTATCATTTATATAGAAATGCAAAATATGAAACTTCATTAGCTCCAAATACGACAAGCTTCCTGCAAGGTCCAAGCTAAGCAGGTTCAAATCTTCAAACAACAAGAAATTCATCTAGAAGCAGCTTGAAGGTGAAGAAGATGGAGTTTCACCAAACTCCAAAAAGATCCAGGAGAGATCGGGTAAACTCAGAGGATGTCACATCCACCATCGAACAGCCCCCATCTTTCAAAAATCGTTTCATTAAGGGCATTGTCACTGATGAAGAAGATATGATTGTTGACAAGAATCGAAAACTTTTATTTTTACATACATATCGCTCAGCAAAAAATCAGACTCTCAATTTCTTAATGGATCAGGATTCAAACAGCAATAGATAAATGGTAGAAGGAAATTTTATATCGTGAATTCTATTTTGACTGTAAATTCTGTAAAAGGGTAGATGCCTTCATAGCACCATGCCTATGACAAGTAGGCTTGCTATACAGATAGAGAGAGTGACCTTGGTTACAAAAAGTTGATCTTAAATGAGGATATCTTACCTGGTTAATTCAAAACTAGAGGTTCGAGACACTAAGCCCATCTTTCTAGAAATCACTATCTAATAATTGATTTTTGCTTTAGCTATATTGTATCCTCCACATACTTAAACTATGAAGCAGCAGGATGTGAGAAGTACTTAATAAGTTGGTTCTCATAGGTATGAATTTTAGGATAATAGAAAGCACTCTTTGTATGGAATGGAAGTTGAGGAAAGAGATTTGATCTTCTATAAAAATTATTTTACTTAATTTCATTATATTTCAAAATGGTTCCTAGGATTCTCTGGAGCAACCTAGCTTCGAATCTTCTAGACTGAAAGCAGATGGACAAATTGAAAATCGCAGACATAATAACATTGGCTCTAGACAAATGACTGTCTAAGATGATGATTTAAATAATCGCAATTTAAATTAATTATTTAACATCATTAAGATTTTAATAATGGAGAATGCAACCTAAAAGCAAATCAAGATAATGATAATAAATTTAAGGGTACAGAGCAGTGTAAATCAAATTTGAACCATCAAATGAGTATTAAGAAAGAGGAAAGCAAAAGAGAAGCTTAGTAATTTTAGCACCACAATAATTTCAATTAGTATCAGCAACAAGATGATTTCAGAATGCCAATTGATATTAACTAAATATATTTTTTATTCTTGGTTTTAAATTCACCAAAAATTTTCCAATTACTTTAATAAGTATTAATTTGTATGATTAATTCATGAATTTATATAAACAGTTATTTTTAGCTTTTAATTTGTTTATGGGAATAGAAATATTTGTAAAGCTGAGAAAGATCTACTTTCTAACGATCACATAAGCTAGCAAGCTCAACTGCACTTTAACTAGAAAATGAAGGACGGTTATGATGAAGACTCAGAGAGTTCCTCACTGGAGGAGATGCATCACAATTAAAACCAGTCAAATGCACATGAAAGATAGGATATCAATTTGTGGAATCAAAGACATTTAATTCAATACTTAAATTGAAAAATATTTTAGAATATTTATAAAAATAGACAGGAATAGAAGTTAATAAAACAGCAAGCATTAAGTAAGATTGTAATAAGTTGTGTAATTTTATTTAGAGATCATTAAGAGCAACATTTTATAATATGTTTAAGAGTGAAGCCCCCTAGCAAGACTAGCTAAATATAATGATATGCGGGCCAGCGGCAGTTGGAAAAACAACTTTCCTTGAGGTCTTCCTTCAGAAATATTTATTTTATGAAATTCGATAAGAAGGCTTATGAAGTATTGAGCAAAGAAAAGAGTAAGAGTAAATCCATCTAATAAGCGAATATCAAAACATAATCAAACTCTTCTAAAATCAATTCATAAATTCATTATTTTAAATATTGCAAATGACTAACAATTAAATAGCCTTGAAGAAGGCACCCGTGACAGATCCACGTCAACGCTACGGCCTAAAATGGAAGTAAACTAAGGACTTTGAAGAGCATATCTTGATAAAGAGTAATGGAAGTCTGAAGGGAAAGCGACTGAAGTTGATAGATTCAGTGGGCTATGGAGAGGAGCTTGATATTGACTCATGGAGGAAGTACATTCAGAAATACATTCAGAGATAGGTAAGTAATATTTTATGCTTTAATTGTGAATTACAGCTGGTTGAGTACCATGATGAGAAGGAGAGGATTGAGTAGAAATATGAGAACGCTACTGAAAGACTCAAAGAAATGAGAAAGATTAAGGACAATTCATCTCATTTAAATTCACTTCTCATTAGAAATAATGGGGAAATAAGTTTGCTACAAAATCATTTGAATAGAGTGCACTTGCTCTTATTCTTTTTCAATGGTCATCATACTAACAACATAGACTTCAAGATTTTGCTACAGCTCAAAAAATTTGTCAACATCCTACCTGTCATTGCTTTATAAAATATAAAAAATAAACTTAAATATAATTGATTTAATTTATTTTTTAAGAAACCAAAATGTGTGTTGAAGAATTAAATTCGCAATCGATTAATTAAGTTTTCAGAAATAAGCTTTCATCAATTTAAAAATCTAATTTGTGTAAAATGATCGCAAAGGGAGATAGCTTCAAACCTGATGAATTGAGAGCAATGAAAGATGATATATCCCTCTCAGCTAGTGACAAAGGCATTGAATTTTTGGAATGCATAGATTTCATCTCTGAAAAGTACAGGGGTAAATTTATTAATGAGAAGTACCAGCTCTCAGATGTGGTCAGTGAAATGCTTCTAAACACCAAGTCACACAACAACCATAGCTCTGCGTCTACTCACTATTCACAAATTAATATGCATTTTGTATTTTATTCATGATTATGTTTTTGAGAATATTGCCCTCCCTTTTCAATCGTTAATCCGGTTGATAAAATTGAAGTTAAGGTCAATGGCAAAACCAAAATCAGATATGGAAGAGATTATTCTTTTAACTTTAAATAGTTTAAATTCGCTTATAGATAAAGACATTTATTATAAGGATAGCTTATTTTAATCTGATTAGTCAAAATAAATGGTATTATATTTAAGGATTTTGGGCAGCTTTTATAATTTTTAAATTAAATGTTTTATCCTTGTTAAAATAAGAAGTGTAAACAATTCTTTATTTTGTATTCTTACGGTTTTTGCGATGCGTTCAGTGACCAGCATTCAGACTTCGGGCGTCTCTTTAAACTTATAAATTGTAAGTAAAAACAAAAAAAGATTAAATTATAATATGAATGCTATAGATGTGATTAACTTTTAGAATATTTGTATATTGTGATATGGGATCGTTTGATAGAGGTGACAGATAAGGTGAAGTCTGTGGACTATGCAAAGATACTTAACAGCAAGAAGGAGAAGTACTCCAACCAATCCACAAATCAATTTAGAAATAAAACTATTTTTGGCAGTATAGCTCTTGGCGGTGTAGCCATTTTAGGTAACTTCAACTTATTATAACTCACAAATATTATAGGTCTCGTAGCTAAATTCAAAATGAGTTAGAGCTGACTTCAAATTAAAATTATAATAACAATATGAGTATATGCACAGAAGCCTATGAATTTATACTAAATCGATCATCTTGTAACACTATAATAACTAAATATTTGTTGGTATATCCTAATCTATCAGTTTATAAGGGGGGCCTTTCCTCGTCAACCACTTTTTTCCATGAAAAACTGAAAAATCACTATTTATCCTAAGATCAGCAAAAAATAACAATTCCTTAAATTCAAATTTAAATCAAAAGTATCTAGCCTGATCATATTCTATTATTTAGAGGAAAGTTCTTAAAGTTTTTGAATCAATAGAACAGAAAAATTAATTTTTAAGACTACTTTATAGATATAATAAATAAGATTTTTTAATTTATCATTTTTAAATAAAAAAAATTATTGAAATAGCAATAAATAGATCAAGATACAAATTTTTAAAGTGACTACACTTTAATGTGTGCTATAATAAGAGAATTCTAAAGCACTTATATTTAAGTTTAGAGATTATAAATTAATTGCTAATTAGAAACCTTAAACTTACTAAGGTATTTAATTTGCTTAAATTATATGTCGACTTCTTTAAAATAATTTTTTTGTAAAATAATTTTCTTTATAGATTCTCCCAAATTCTCTAAATTGAAGAATATGAGTAGGTTAGACCCTTTTTATTTGAATTTGGAATAAAGAATTGTAGGTTTTGGCTAATTTTAGCCAAGATAGTGATTTTTCATTATTTCATGAAAAAAGTGGATGACGAGGAAAGGCTCCCCCCCCCCGTTTATAATTATTCAACTTATTTAGATTATTATTAAGAACTAACTTTCAACTTAAATTTGCAAAATTTAAACCCAAAGAATTAAAAGACATCATCATTCAGTAATTAAATGTGTGAAATCACTTTCACACTCAAAATTAATCACCAATCTCGCATCATTAAAAAACTTTAAGGATCTATTTGTCATATTTTTCATCTGTATAAATGGATGATACAAAAGCTCAAGGGCTGAGGCTCTTTTGTCCATCTCCCATTTAAAACATTTGTCCATGAAGTTTAGCAAATCTAATGAAATTCCATCTTCTATTTTATCGCATTTTGTTTATTAAGTCATCTAACTAGATTATATTTAAATAGAAGACTTATCAATCACTTAATTAAAGATTAATGCTCTTCCTCATTAAGAGACTAGGCTTCTAAGTTTTCTGCATTTGTAATCTAGATCTCGTATGAATATTCTTTATTCTATAAATTGTCTTAAATTGAAAGAGGATTGTCCTCCCTTATCTATTCTTTATTATCATAATTTTGGGTCGTATTTTCAGCTTATGTGAGTGAACCTCTTGATAAGCCTTCAAAATCTAGCTCTTGTATTGATGACTTTGGTTATAAAAGATTGGTTATTGCTTATTAAGCGCTTTAGTTTGATTGAATCTTTTCTAGACCCAAACCTAATTAATCTTCGGCCTCTTCGTTCTCATCGAAAGTTGACTTTCTCTGTTTCAACTTACTCTTCAGCTACAATGCCCTATTGCTTGAAGGACCTAATGATGGCGGTGTCTTTGAACTCTCATTAAAAGTCCTTGATTATGCTTGGATCTCGCCTTATTTCCCTTTACTTGCAATTTTCTCTTCAAAGCTTAAATTATGTTTTCTCTATCACTAATTATAATAAATTTAGCTTTGGTTATCGTCGAAGCTCTCTTAGTGAGTATCTCTATGTGCTTTCTCTAAATTTTTGAGAGCTTTTTGGTGAAAGCTTGATAGCTTCTTGGGATGATCACTCAGCTTCAATTTTTCATTTGCAGCACTGCTGCTTGACCTAAATTGTCTCAGATCTAGTCTACTATCTTCATTCTGCCTATCTGCTTCAACTTTTAAGTGAGGAAAGCTGCCTGAAGAGCTGGAGGTTCTTAGGTCCTTGAAAGAACCAGCATGCTTGTGATGATCAACTAGAGTCAGCTGCTATGTTTAGAAAGATGTAACGTCAGAGGACCTTTTGTTTAAGTCTAATCTTCTCTCATTCCTATCTTCCTCAAAATTAAATCTCCTCTAACTTGTGGCAAAAAATTTTAACTATAAAATTAAACTGTATGCCCTCTACTTCAGATCAATTAGAAGTTCTTTATTTAAATTAATGAATATATAGTTCTTTTTGCGACATGACCTCTTTGAACCCTTCGATGAACCTTGAAATATCTATGTTATTTAGCTTCTCAGCATTTAGTCTTGAATCCAAGGCATCTTAGCTGAGGGAGGGGAAATAGCTTCTCAATATTTAATTTAGAAACGGGTATCTCCCAAATACCATCATGTAAGTTAGCACTCCCAGAGCCCATATATCAGTTGCTTTACTTATCGAAGGTGACTCTTGGATTAGTTACTCAGGTGATTTATAAAACTGCAGTTATTTTTATAATAAAAAGTGAATAGTAAAACCTCGACCCACCTTGTTATGGAGAGATGTACTAACTTTCTTTTCTAAGCTAAGCTGCAAACCCAAAGTCCGCAAGAACTACTCTATAATTAAGTAGACTATCTTCTTGCTAGTTTTAATTCGAACCATCTTCATCAAAGTGAAGTAAAATATTTTGAGCTTTGAAATCGGAATGGACTATATTGGAGGAGTGAATCTTTTCTAAAGCTTCGACCAATTAGGCTAAAATGTGTCTTATCTCAGTTTCACTCATTTAAGATTGGAATCTATCTTCTTTAAAATATTAAAGAAAAATATTTGAAAGGCCAATCTTCTTTATCTAATTTATTTTGGTCATCTTAGTTCAACTATTTTTGTATTCTATCATTTAAAAGTGAATAGAGGGTGCCTCTGTTGTAAAAGTTGTGAAAGATAAACCAGAAATCTTAAGTATTCACTATCTCCAATGGTGCCTCTATTATGTTTTTGCACTTCAAAGTCTCTAAGCCCCTGAGTATGCGCACCTCCTCGCTTAATTTTCTGATGAAATACTCCTCTGTCCAATTATCTATAAGTTATCCAGAAACTGGATCCATGCATTTCAAATACTTCTGCTTATCAATTATTCTCACAGCTAAGTATTTAATCTTCTAGAATTTTTCAACTGGTTAGTAAAAATATAGCCATAAATGTTTGTTTTTAGTGGACTTTATACACCCAAGCAAGGCCTCCTTCATCAAGAAAGATATCTACAAAATACCCAAGTTAGTACTTCAAAATATCTAGTGCCTCTTCCTTCCTCTGCTGTTCCCTTTACTTTAGCTAATCCATTAATTATTTGTTCTATAATACATTTGCCAATATCGTTGATGTGAATAATCTTTGTGGTATTAAAAATTGAAGAAATCAGCGTCTAAATTTTGCTTCAATTGTGAATTGCTTCTGACTTTAAATTATGTGTTTGATCATACGACTTCATCATCAAGCTCATCATCTTGTCCATTCATAGAACGCTCGAATTCCACTAACTCGTTGATGTAGTCAATCTCTGGCTTGATAGAAGCGAAGTTGTTGTTTCCAAAGTCATATTTGCGTTCGTAGCCATTCACGAATTTGAGATGAAGGCAGGAGGGTTCGTAGTAGCCTTGATTCCTCATGAACTCATGCTTGAAAGCGAAACCAGGCTGCAAGAACTTAGAGTCTATGACTGTGAACATCTTCAAGAACTCGTTGCCTTGTCTTATGGCAAGTGGCTGAGTAGGATTCACATGCATGTAAAAAATATAAATGAATTATATATGTTAAAGTTGGTGACATACTTAATCCAGTGAGTCTTAAGGGACCCCTTGAAAATCATCAACTGCTTCTTCTTTCCCATTTTATTCAATAAGCAATTTA
>JAJKFJ010005035.1:0-19966 GCA_027382625.1 Tetmemena sp. SeJ-2015
CTTTTAGATATCAAAGCACAAAGTTCGGAGTGAGTTTCCAAGAATATCAACAGTAACAAATCACAAATTGAATTGACGCATCTGAATAAGCGTGGATGATTTTAAATTGAACTTTGTGTTGAATAATTATTTCCGCTGATTAAAGATTAGTTCAGTTAATTGCAGCTCCCTCCTTTATAATTTATTTGGAATATAATTTAAGTTGCTGAAAATGAAAAGTCTCTCTAAAGCAACGGGTGCTTCTCTAGCTCAGCTCCAGTCCTCTAAGTCCATGTTGACTAGAAGTTTCCAGAAAGGGGGCCATAACTTAAGCTCCTCCATCTCTGATAAGAATCTCCTTAGCTCGAGGGAAAGACAGGAGGTATCTTAGAATAAGCTAGTGGATTTAAATACTCATAAGACTTAAGCGCCTCCCATCTAGCAACATCAAATTGTTGAGCATGCTGAAGCAGCTTAAGTGGACTAGAAAGTTTAGAAAGTGTAATAAATGCATAGTGAATCACTTCCACTCTCTACCTCCTAAACTCGATAGTCCTCTACTACAGCTTTAGGCAGTATGAAATCAGTGGCGTCCAGCAACCATTTTGGCAAAAATCATTTCAAGCAGCTTTTGAAGCAATTTAAGAATGACTTGTCGAGTGAGAGACCAAGGCCTTAAAATATCCTCTCTAATGCTAACAGAGACGGCAAAGGTTCATATATTGAGCATAATAGATATTTTAGCTTTTTATGTGCAAGTTCATAGTAAGTAATGACAGAATCTGTACCTCAGAGGCAGCAGCACAGTTTCTTTCCAAACATGCAAAAGCAAGAATCTAAACCGTAGTTTAAATGAGAGAGTTTAATAATTTATAGTTGCAGTAACAGCAGCCCACGTCATCTAAAGTTGAATCTCCTTAGAAGAAGTAGCTATAAGATAGAGGCAGTTAACCGCAATAGAAGTAAGAGGTAGGCAGGAATGTGTCAGTTCGTCAGCAGATAAAACAATCCCTAAATCAGATGAAGCAATCCTAATCTTCCCCTAGGCTTGAAAGGCAAAAGAATTAATCTCCTTAGAGTAAAGAGGCATATGACAGAGGAGGTGATAGGAGTATGCTGAAATAGAACAGAGCTAACAACGAATAGAGTGCTGGTAGTAATAACTCTAGGGGTGCTAATAACTCTAACACCAATAAACGACTATCTCCTGAAAACCATATTTAAAGCTAATAAAGAGCAGTGGTTCAGAATGTTTTATAAGGGAGATAGGATTCTCCTTTCAGAGAGAAACTGTAATAGGAATTCTTACAATATCAGCATCAGAAGCAGTTGTCTAATAGAATGAATCTTAGTGGCTAGAATCAGGATCCTAAGGTGGTCACATCTCAAATCAATAATTCAGTTCATTAGAAATAGCCTTCTCTACCTCTTGATTTCAAGTACCTTTAAGAGGCTTCCCCATCTCCTGCTTAATAACAACAGCAGTTTTAAAACCTGATGCAAGACTCTCAACTGATAAACCACAGTCAACCCAGAGTGGAGGAATTTAAAATTCAAGAGGCGAGGAAGACTCCACAAAAAGACCTACAGAGCAGGATAGGATAAGGAGTTAGCAACTCCCTTAAGAATCTTTCTATAGATAAATCAAAGTAGTAGCAACCAGCCTCAAATAAATAAATAGCTTAGAATAGTTCAATCTAAATAAAGTAACCCACATTAAATTAGAGCGCCACATAATAGCATCATCAATTATAAAAAGCAAGTGAAAGAGGGTCGATGGTAGGAGTAGTTTAAGATAAAATATTTGCTGCTGCTGAGTACAGTTTCGATGGTAACTAGAATGAGGAGAGTTTGAGAAATCCTGAACATATACAGTGGCCTAGTTCAAGATAGGTCAGATTTTCACAAGACTAGTAGTAGATGAATGACAGCTCACACAAATAAGCCAACTAGCAGGCGATTATCAATTAAATTATACTTTCTTGATTTTACATCAGATAGATTCCCCATAATTATTTAGAAAAGTGTTTTGATTTAAATTTAAACTAGCAGAGATCAACTTCAAGAGGGCACAGTAGCTAAAGAACTTCTTCGCCTTTCCAAAAGGGAAGCCAATCCTTGCTGCAAAGATTCCTAATACCAGAGGACGACTTTGATAAGGAGCTGATTCCAGTAAGGATGGCTTAGATCAGAGACAACTCTTAGTCAGGAGTCAAGAACAAGATTAGAAGCATCTTGTCGCAGTCTGTGATATAAGGAGGAGACAATTAGCTCATCCATCGCTTTGGTAAACTAATTGCTTAAAACTTGCTCATTCAATATTATGTTTATAAGTTTACTGAGTCTCAGCTGCAGAGCAACAGCAAGAAGAATAGCAGAACTAACAGCAGAACTTTGTTTTAAGACACGCAGTCCTCAGCTCGCAAGAAAAGACAGGACTCTCTCACTCATGAACACACATTCATTATAAATTTTACTTAAGTCATGATCAATTAGGACAGCAAGTGACTAGCTAAGGGAGCTCACCTCAAAAGCAGCTGTCAGCAGCCAGTCTGCATGCCCAGGAAAGAGCCAACCCAGACCAGTTATTATACGTATGAGTTCTTTTTGTTTATTACTGGGGAGCTAGTTTACCTTCAAGCCTCAGCTCAACGAAATCAGCGAGATCATAGCCAAGAAGAAATTTAAACATCTTCCTTTGCTTATAATGGAGAAAAAGCAGCAGCTGAAAGATGAACTCAAAGAGCAGAGAAGGAAGTTCAAGGAATCTAAGCAGAGTAGAGCCAACTCTATGTCTGTGAGTGCATCTCTAGACCATTTTGAAATCCTCTACCTCAAGGACGTTGAGAAGAGGAAGCAGCTTGAATAGAAGATCAAGGAGCAGAGTCTCATAAACATACATAGATCTTTTTTTTTTCTTTAATCATTAAAGAAATGAACGAGCTGAAGGACTGCACCTTCAAGCCAGACATTTACCAGTCTCTAAGATTAATTGAAGTATTCTTTATACTTTTTGATTTATCTCACCACGAGAGAGTGAGCAGTAAGAACTAACACTTGTATGCAGGTGGGGTGGGGCACTTCACTCAAAGATCAAGCAGCACTTTCTACGAGCGAAACCTACAGTGGGTGGACTCCAGAGAGACCAGACTCAAGGCAGAGAGAAGGAAGGAAAAGAAGGACGCAGCCAAGGAGTGCACCTTCAAACCAGACATCAAGCAGAGTGACTTCAGTTATTAAGTAACTCATAGGGTTGGCTAATAAGATGCGGCTCCTCTTCTCTACAATCAAAAGGAGCAGGTATAGATCAAGGGAGTGGATTTATTCATTAGAAGACTCTAGGAGGCACAGCAGAAGAAAATTGATGAGGCGGAGGTGTTTCTCCTACCCAGCTAGAAAAAGCTTATCAAGCAATAATATTCATGAATTAATTTCGAATTAGAAATAGCAGTATTTTCTCTCAAAGTTTTGCACATAGTTGCCACCAAATTTTTACTATTTTACCTATCATAATTAGTGAAATAGTATCAATAGAGGAACCTTCCAGGATGGATGAATAACCAAGTGAGCTAAATATCTCATGGATCCAGTCAGGCCTCAGGTTTGACAAAAAGTGCTAAGAATTTTAAAGCACTGGGTTTAGATAACCAACTCAGCAATTTTGAAAAGGGAGGGAATTAGTTCGGTCTGAGTGTAGCAGAGAGTTTCTCGAGTAGCTATCAGCAAGAGCCCTTCAATGGAGTAGATGGGGGTCTGAGTTAACAATAGTATGAATTAAATAATGGGATGTGGAACTACAACAACAACATGCAATATGACATGCACACATTTGGAGGGGCTGAACCTCAGCCAAACTAGAACTTCTAAATTCAACCTACTCAACAACTCTCTCTCATTCAAAGAATGCAAGCCAATCAAATGCAGAGCTTCTAGAATTCTAACTTTAACAGCCAGTCTAATTTCAGGTAATTGAATTAAAATAGATATTTCCATCAAGAGTTGGTGTCCAGGAATGGAGAACAGATGGTCAACTAGTAGAGTAAGAAGTAGCCTAAGTATGATTAAGCCATGGGCATACTAAGAAACGAGTTAAGGGCAATTGACTTCAGCCAGATAGACGACTTCAATTCAGATATATATAAGTCATACATCATTTCTATTTGTTTGAATTATGCTGGGGAGAAAGAATCGATTAGAGATCGGTAGAGGATGGGAAGCAAACAGCAGATCGTCAGTGACAAAAGCAGTCAATAGTTCATTGAAACGAGTCAGGAGGAGTAAGAGCCTGGTAGGACTGAAAGACAACATGCAAACAATAATGATAATTACGAAGAGGACGATGAAGATGATGAGTATGAAGAATGAAGAATATTATCATTAAAAGAAAAGCAATGGGGCTGATATATTCATCTCACATATAATAAATTATAATGAAATGTGGAGTAGTATTTAGCTATTTTATTTCTTAATTCGCAACATTTCCAAGATTTGACTTCAACAAGATGTGA
This sequence comes from Tetmemena sp. SeJ-2015, assembly GCA_027382625.1. Lineage (NCBI taxonomy): Eukaryota > Ciliophora > Spirotrichea > Sporadotrichida > Oxytrichidae > Tetmemena > Tetmemena sp. SeJ-2015. The sequence continues at coordinate 4,488 of JAJKFJ010005035.1, forward strand.
TTGAACACTCCATACCTGTCTCTGCCAACCACTTCAATGCCTGCAAGAGCGAGTGACTTGGCTGAGTCTCCTTCAGTAAGAATAATCGTGCAGTCTCTGCTATGCTTGGTACCAGCATCATTTGCATCTTCGAGCTTGGGAATTCCGAACAGCTTGCTCTTCTTCTTTCCTTAGTTTAAGTTCTTAACCAGTTTAGCATCTGCTTTAGCCTAAGCAACTGAAGCGATAAGTTCCACTATTCCAGAAGCCAAAAAGTCCTTCATGAATTTCTCAGAGAGACTGCAAGTAGAGCCAAAAGCTGAGGGCTTCGTAGTGAGGGTCTCCTTGGTTTGAGAATCGAAGGCTGGATTTTCAATCTGTGCATTTACAAACAGCCAGAGGTTTGACTTGATTTGATAGGGCTTGAATTCCAGCCCTTTATGCTTCTTCTTGAGCACCTCTGATATCCTCTCAACAATCTAGTCTGCAATGTAGTTCACATGCGATCCTCCCTTGATTGTGCAGATTGAGTTCACAAACGATACTTGCTGGAACTGGCCATCACTGAGAGAAGCAATTACCTCCCACCTGGAGCCTGCGTCAGTCTTCTCTACTATAAAAACACAACATACTATCTTGGGGAGCTCCTTAGTATCGTCACTCTTGAGGTACAGATCACAGTAGGCATTGAAGTTCTTGATATCTATGGACTTGTCATTGAGTTTAACTTTCACAGTGGCTGGAGTCACACCTGCAAGATCGTAGACTCTCTTTGTCATGAGACTGACTATGTCGCTGTCTAGCTCCTTCATGCCAAACTTATCGAGGTCTGGGAAGAAGGTGATGCACGTCCAGTCCTCACTGTTGCTGTTATCTGTGATGATTGGATCCTCTCTGATGGACATGTTGTTCCTCCAGACCTGCTTGTAGCACTTCTTGTTCTTGGAGTCTGCAGTCTCCACTATGAACTTAGTTGAGAAGATGTTTGCCAGCTTAGCGCCAAAGCCATTTCTGCCTCCTGTAACTTTCTTTTTGTTGTCATTGTAGTTGCTGGACGTCAGAATACAAAAGCTTAAGTTTAAACTCTTTTGTAGAAGTTGACCGAAGATCATGTCAGGCACATAGCAATTGTCAATAAAAGAAGAAATGGGTGGGATTCATTCAATTGTGTACTTTGTGGATCTGGACTGGGATTCCCTTTCCGTTGTTCCAGACTTTAATTTACTTGGAGATGGGGTTGATGCTGACCTTGATCAAGCTCATAGTCCTGTCGTTCTGGAAATTGTCAGCTGCATATAAGTAAAATAAGAAGCATTCACAATAATCTCGTCTACAAAATTTATCAATAAAGAAAGTTCATAGAAACCTAAAAAAATGGAACACATGTTAATATGAAGTGGCTATAGCTTCTTAATCAGAAGAATTTTATATAAAGTATTTTTTCCTAGTATAAAATTTACAGAGTAGAGTTTGCTGTGATTCTATCCTTCAAGTTAATGAGTAGTTGACTTACCGAAGATCTTGTAGAGACCTGGAACATATTGAACTTGTTTGTAGTCGATGCGGTCTAGTTCTTGATCATAAACCCACAAGTACTACTGATACATCTCTATGCTGCCCACATAGGTGTCTGGGCGCAGCAAAATGTGCTCAAGCTGTGTCTTCTTTACTGAAAATATTAACACCAGAATATATCGCAGAATATAATTTTTTTTTATGCTCAAAGACTTTCTTGTGCTCTAGGAAATGCTCCAAGTTTGCAAAGCAGTAGCATGCCAACTTCTTCTGTAAGTCTTTTTGGCTCTCAACCATCAGCAGATTTAATTGATAATTATTCCACAGATACCACAAATCAATCAATTAATCTTTTTCCTCCTAGTTTAATTAGCGTGCAATATTGAAGTTCAGTATTTATAAATCTCAAAGTGTTTATTGACATCTCCTGAATATTTTGTGAGATCGTCTCTCACTCTTTAAAAATCAGATTGATCCAAATCCACATCAAGAACTTAAAAACCCTCTACATTGCACTTATCGAGCAGGCTTTTATCTCTAATGATGATTGTATTCTCCTTGCTTGCTCCTGGGTATGAAATAGTTAACTGCTTCTCGTTTGGCCTCAAAACCATCTAAAATGAAATTTACTATATAACATATTGTTGAAAGTAAGGCACCTAGGTGTCGTCATCAAAATGGTCTCTCATGAACTTCATGTGCACTTTCTGTTCCTCAGGATCAGTGGGGTAAGCTTAGCTGAAGTCTAGGTTAGGGAACATCAGCTTGATTGAGTTCTTCTTACTCTCTGCCAAGAACCTACTTGCCTCTGCATTCGCTCTGGTCAAGTTAAAAAAATATCAGCCATAAAAAGCAGAAATGTTCCTTGTGACATCTGCTCCTATAAAACCAAGTGAGAGTCCGGTCTCAAGAATAGTCTTCTTGGGGAGAACTGAGGGTACGAACTTATCCACCAGTGAGATGAAAGTCTCTGCCTGCTTCTTGGAGAGGTTGAGTTTATTAGCGAGCAAAATGCTCTTGTCATAGTTAACCATAGCAATAAATATAGAAGCAAGATCTCTTGTGACCTTTCCCATGTAGCGTCGCTCTGTGTCATACGACTTCATCATATCACAGCGCTGCTGGTGACTCATCGAGTGGGAGTTCTTGTAAAGATAAGCCATCTTGTGTGCCAAGCTGAAAGAGTCGCCAATACCTGTGTTCATTCCAAAGCCTCCACTGGGAGGGAAGGCATGGGCAGAGTCTCCAGCTAAGAACACTCTTGGCATCTCTCCATCTTAAAATTAATTAAATATGAACAACACTTTAGTCTGGTTGATGTAAGAATCTGCGACTACTCCCTCCATAACCCACGCATTCACATTTCTCAAGTCTATGTTGATATTCTTTATGTCGTCTCTGTTTCTTAACTCATCTGAGAAGAATTGTACATTCAGATAATTCTTCTCTATCTGCATAGGTAGGTTTGGTTAAAAGGAAATAAAACACAACATTTTGATCAGTGCATTAGCATTAATACTACTGACTAAATTACTATATAGCAATGGAAGCAACTTCTTCTTCACAATCCTCAGACCAAGTACAGCAGCAGGACACTCCTCAATTGGCTTTCATAGCCACGAAGTCCTTATTCCTAAGGGAGATGTACACTGTAACTACTAACAAGGCATATGTTGATCATCTACTCACCCACCACTTCTTCAAGAGCTTTAATGAGTTTCTGAGGGTCAAACCTGAGATTAGTCTAGAAGAACTTGAAGCCAAGATTGTCCAACTCAGCCAATAGTACAGATCATAGACAGATTCACATCTAGAACTCATCGAGATAGTTTAATAGACAAATATATTTAACTATATATTCTGCTTTACTTTTTTAGTGTATGGAGTATTCGTGAGGGAGGCAGTGACAGGCCCAAGTGTTTATACCTAGTACGTATCCGAAATCAAAGCCCCAATTGTTAAGGGAGGCCCACTTCCACCCTCAGATCTAGATCCCTTGTCTAACAAGAACCAGCACTTGCAAGACCTACTGCTTGCTCATTTTGAAAGAGACAGTGAGTAGATCTACCTCAAGACTTAATTCTTAGTGCTCTTCTACGTTTTAGAAATTCTCCTCGCACAGCTGCCTGAGGGAGAGCAAGATAATTAAGACTCAGTCTTCAATATCTGGAAAGCACGATTTGCCTTTTTGTATGACCAGTAAACTTAGCCATTAAAGTGTGATGGTGTGAATTCTATTCTTCTCTATAAATTTAGTTGACATCAAGTGTGGCTCACTTAAAGAATTCCTCTTTATCTCTCTATGAAAGATGCATCTCCAACTTGGAAGCAGACTATAACTTGAAACTAGGTGACCTGACTGCCACTCAAGAAGACAAAGACTCCCTCAAGAAGCAGCTGGTTCAAACTTTAATAGAAGCTTCTGTAAATATTAATTCCTCTTGTTAGCAATTATTTCTTTTTCTTCTCACTGCTACCTGAACTTCTACAAATACAAGGAGTGTAAACGCTGCATCAACAAGAGCAAGCAGCTCCTAAATCTCAACTTTAAACTCACAGGCAGACTAGGCAGGAGAACTAAGTACCAGGAATTCGATATCGCACAGTTGGTTCTAGACATTGAGAACAGAGAAGTTCAAGTTATAAAGAAGGAGGTGGAGTTCTCAGCCATATCAGCAGATGATTCTAATCCTACTAATTAAAAGAGTGCCTATGGGGATGCAGACGGTGTAGATCCTGACGTTCAAGTCAACCTTGAATATATTAATACATTCTTATTAAAGAAGAGGAAAGAAAGGAGCAGAATGTCCAATTGGAGAGTGAGACTATCTTGTATGAGACTCCTAAGATTACTGACCCTGAGGGTGAACTAGCAGTCAGAGAGTTATCAGTGGAAGACTAACTCGTCTTGCTAGCTTATGTGAACTACATTTGAAAATGATGGTGATATCTTTTATTTCAAAGACCCATGCTAAGGACGAAACGAGGATGGAGCTACTCAGACCTTTCATAGCCACTTGCCTTACCAAGAACAACAACTGGCTTGTCTACTCATTCGGACTTCTGCTAAGATCGCGTAACGAGTTGGAGAGGACTAAGACTACTGAGAGAGCTCTGCTTCAACTCCAGACTCTAATAGACTAATACAGAGATAGTCAAATCATATATTACATACGATTTTATATAGATAAGGAGCCTGGACTAGGAATGAGACTCGCTTACTACTAAGCTTCTGGGTATCCTATGTACTGGTAGCTACAAAGGGAACTAGCCAAGAGCTACTAGAAGCTGGGAGTCTACGTCTCAGCCTATGAACTGCTCAAAGAAGGATTCAATAAGTATATTTATTTTGTGAAGAAGTGGAACTCTACGAGGATTGCATCTTGAGTATGTTTATGGCAGGAAGGAGCACATTAGCAACTGACCTCGCAAATGAGAGAATAGAGAAGTCCAAAATTTAAATCAATATCTGAATTAATTGCACAACCTGGTATCCTTTGTCTATTGGGAGACATCAAGAAAGATGTGACTTACTATGAACGAGCATGGGAAGTGTCAGGTCAGAAGTATGCGAGAGCTATGAGAAGCTTGGCTCGCATTCACTATTTCCACGGAGACTACCAAAAGAGTACAGAGTGCTACGAGACAGCTTATCTTCTAAGGTATTTATTTAGCTTTGAGTATCAGCAGATTATACCCTGAGGCCTGGTTCACTCTGGGTTGTGCCTACATGAGACTGGAGGACTTCAAACAGGCTGTGTTTGCATTTGGAGTTTCTATCTCTATCGATGAATCTAACCCTGAGGCCTGGTGCAACATCTCTACCTGCCACATGCGCATGGACAGATACAAGGAAGCAGTTATGTCCCTAGAGCAAGCCATCAAGTAGAATAGAAAGAGCTGGAAGATCTGGGAGAACTACATCATACGCATATAAGTAGAGGATTAGTTGCTAGTTATGTGTCTATGTATCATTCTGTCAATCGAGTGTCTGCTGTTCTATAAGGCAGTGAGTGCTGCTAGAGAGTTGATGAGAATGGACATGACTGAGCGCCTCAACGTCACTCTCATGCTCAAGATTTGCGATGTTTTCCTCAAGAACTCCAAATTAATGTGTCTTATATGTCTTATATGTCCTATATGTCTTGTGATTTAACTTCGTGGCCAAGCAGGGAGTGAGCTCAGAGGAGTTTACTGTTGCAAAGAGACAGCTGTACTCCTTCTTCGACGAGTACACTAGCAAGGTAGCCAAGGACTGGCAAGTGTGGCGCCTCATAGGAAGAATCTAGGGTATCCTGAAGGAGACTCCTCAATAGATCAAGGAACTCAAACTGAAGGAGATCAGAGCACTCATGGAAATAAACTGGGAGAACTCTATGTAAGTTATTATACTTCAATTGATTGTTTGTCTTTATAATGTATTCTTTAGTGAGACTTGTGAGAAGATTGAAAGGAGTTTAGACGAGTTCCTAAAGATGAATGCAGTAGCCCCTATCACTCAGGAGGAAAAGATTTTCGCAAAGAACACAGTCACCACAATTGAGCAGTGCCTGCAGAGAAAGTCAACTGTTGAGACACTTGAATGAGTAGCAGAGAGTGAAATAAATGACTTATGTCTTTTAATTAACAAAGCTAATTTGCTTAAGAAATGAAATATCATATTAATATTAATTTCAAACTTGGGATGTTGCTTATATGTATATTTATAGTAGTAATATTTGATACATTAGATAGGGTGGGTCACTTGTGCTGGAGGATTCTAAACTTCTTCAGTTAGTCCTTCCAGTCGCCCTTGAGCTCGTCATAAATTTCCTGCTGCTTCCAGATTGCTATGTTCTTCGAAAAGTGCTTCTTCTTTCCATTCTTAATGTAAAAATTGTCAGGTATCATTCAATAAATAGACTTTGATAAGAAAATGACTTTCTCTTAAACTTTGCAATAGCATAGGGTCATGCTCTTAGAAGTAAAGTAATTATTGCACTTCATAATAGTTTATGAAGTCCTCTCGCTGATTCTTGACTTTGAAGTAGGAGAGCTCTTCGAGGTCCTTGTTGACCTCTTTGATGAGTTTTTGTTGATTGGCAACCTCCTGCTCTAGATTCTTCATAAGCTGCCTGTTAACTTTCTTCTCCTTCTTCTCCGTGGTTTCATCGAATATAGTCGGGTCTTTCACCATCATCATTTGACTCTCTTGAAATTCACTCAAGAAAATAAGCATAAAAAACTTATTATGGTATATTTAAAGAATCTAGCCCTGGAGACTGGAGACAGAGAGCTCTCCAGAGAGTTCAAGAAGGGCAGGTATTACTTGATATCGTTGGGAGAGAGGGAATTGCTGCTGATGGTGTTTTTCATATTAGTCATCTGATCTAGCTTCGAAGCCAATCTAACTTATTTAAATAAAAGATCTAGGGGAGATATTGGGAGAGGTCTGATCTGGCGAAAGAAAGGGCGAGTGCTCTCCATCAAAGGTGTTGTTCCTGTTTATTTGAGTTAGGTTATCCTTACTCTTACTGGCTAGTTTGGTCTTTGACTGCATGGTTGCCTGTCTCTTCTTGAAGGAGTCAGCGAGCACCTTCCACTTCTTGAATTTCTTCTCCTTCAGAGCTCTTAGTTTTTACTCCACCTTCTCGTGCTGCTCAAGTATCTCCTATTACAGCTTCTCTATGTCCTACAGCTTCAACTCATCATATAAAAACATCTATATATCTATCTTGATTTTATATAATCTCATTGTCAAGTTAATTTTGGTCGAGTATGGGAAGTAGGGAACTACCCGAGACTTGGAACTTAGTGAGTATGTCGTTGATAAGTTTTCTCTGTGTGATATCGAATGCCCTCATGTTCTGATCCAAGTAGCCGCCCTTCCAAGCTTCAATCTGCTGTGAGATCGCTTCCCTTGCTTTCTGTTCCTTCACCAGCTGCTCATACTGTACTGAGTTCTTATCCGTAATACAAAAGCAATAGACTCTAACTATTTATCAACTAGCGTCTTGTCATTCTGCATAAAGTATTCGAAGTCATACTTGTACGTGCCATTCAACGAGGTCTTAATCCACTTGTTCACCTTTGATACGTTGGTGTGCAGCAGCTTCTTCAAATTGGTGAGCTTAATCTAGTCTGGGATGAAGAGTGACTTTTCAAGTTGGATGATGTTCCTCTCTGACTTGGTGAGCAAATCCTTCGGCTGCATCTTGAACTTGTTCATCATCTCTATCTTCTAATTGAGGGGCAGGTTCCTCAGTTTACTCCTAGTCGGTATTTTACTCTTCAGCTCATTTTGAAACATCTGAGCATGAGTCTCTGACTCCATTACGTTCGTTAGGTCTGGATTCTTGCGCAATACCTCTTGCTTACTAATCACAAAAATATAATAGTTTATCTCCTTGCTTTATCTTGTCTTCTTAGTATAAGCTGATTAGCGCTTTGAGGTTTTTGAGTCGAGTATTCTGAATATTTTTGGTTTCCTCTCTCTTGATTTATTGGTTTGCGTTAGGGCTGCTGCTTTAATTAATCGATAGTAGCTGCTGTTTAGAATTGTCGATTTCCCTATCGCTCTTATTCCTTCCCTCTTAACTAAGATCCTTGTCACTCTAAGTCTCCAACGAATTGGAGGACTGCACCATCGAAGACTTCACATCCTCTCTATCTTTATAGTCTAACCCCTTCGAGGTGGCCTAATTGTGCAATATTTTCTAGCCGAATTGGCCAGATTTGAGAATGGTCGTGCTTTTGCTGCTATTAAATTTCACCTACAATTTATTATCGGCTTATAGCTGCATCTATTAGTCAGGTATGCTTACTAATTAAGCTTCTCCTTTATTAATTTGAACCGATTACTGGTCTAATAAAATTGCTGAGTGATCAGCTGCTCTATACTAATTAAACTCGTTCCTTTACTTCCTGGCCATAATCTCCTTTAAAAATAAGATAGATAGAGTATATTAAGGTGAGTCGCTTTTTCCTGCTCGCAATGACAGGAGTGAGACTGGTAGAAATTTAGCAGTCCTCTTAAATTTTGATGTCTTAGCTGTGTGTATCCTCGTCTAAAGTTTGGTTTAAAATGAGGGATTTTGGCAGAGTGGGTAGAAGCAATTGCGTGTTCATATTTTGATGTGTCTAATATATGTCATTGCCACCTTGGTTATTATTAAATAGCAAACTCTAGTCACTGAAGTTAAATGTCAGCGACTTCATTTCGTTCTCTGACTCCTCTCTTTAGTTCCTCTCTTTTATATAATCAGAACTTAAAAAGTGTATACACATTTTATCCTGCCCTTTAGCGCTTCTATTTTCTTAATAGAATTCCTCCGCTGTACCTTAATTTGCTTTCTGGCTTAAATCTGCATCATATCTAGCATTTTAGCTTTTTCCTCCTATCCAAGATGAATTATTCCAGATACGGATGAAGCAAATGAAAAACTGAAAATCAATTTGCGTTTGCGATAACGTCTCAGGCTCGAGTTCTAGATTCTTATCTGGCCCCTCACTGTCGACGGAGTTGCTATTTTAAGGCTTCGTCATCCCAAAAATCAAGTTCTAACGCATGTTACCTCCTTCACCACTTCCCTCCTCTGTGCCCTTGCTTTTAAGCTAAGCACTCTTAATGTGGACTAAATTTGCAGCTATTGCATCTGGCTTCTCTCTATCGCCCCCGTGAATCGCGTTTTGCTACTAATAGAATTTGAGATAGGGCTTGTTATTTATCTTCGATATCAGCTTGTTTACATTTATTTTTTCCGGTAGGGCATTTATAGAATAAATAGATAGGTGAATATATATCTTCTTTCAATCATTTTTACGCTCGAAATTCTTGATAGTGGCCTCGTACAGCTTTTTGGACCGATTGACATCAAATTTGTTACTACCGAGGCCTGCTGCTAAGTCTCCGCTTGAGATCTCGTTTGGTCTTTTCCAGGAGCCCTTGCCGCAACTTTTGCTCCTAATCTAGACCCCTTCTTCTAGCACGTCTAGTACCATGTCGAGGGCGGCGGCGGATTACTATTAAAGTTACTCTTGCACAGATGGGCGAAGTGTAGAGGTGGCTTGTCTCCGATACTGGATCTCTTGCTCATCTCTATTTTTATTAATGTCAAATTTATGGTAGCGTGATTTCTAAGCACCTTACCTTAGTATTTACTGTAAATTGTAAGAGTCCTCATTATACATAATAAATGAAAGCATATGAATATAATTATCAAGAAGTTGGTTATTTACGAGGTTGATAGTGATATTGAAATTTGTGTTATTATATTAGTGATGGTTGTTGTTGGTGGGCACTTCCTCAGCAGCTGCACCTTGTGATGAGCTTTAGGATTTGATTTACAGGTTACTCAATTCAGATGACGAGGGCATCTCAATAGCAAATAAAGCAAGAAAAGTTTGATCTAAATGTGGGAAATGTGATTTAATTACTTGGATTTGAGATTTATATTCCTACTCTGTACTCTCCTTGCAACCCTCTCTTTTAATTTAATACCTGGCTCTGCCTGTATTTGCTGTCTTTCTTTTGAGTTCTCTCTGCTGTTATTGAAAGTGGATCCAGAGTCATAGTTTCGCTCATCAATGGAGGGCAGTTTAAACGTGCTAGATTTTTATGAGGGATTTTATGGTGAGCTGGGAATATTTATTTGCTGGCTCTCTTATACAATAAAATATTTTTGAGTACATATTCACTCTCTGCCCTTGGCCTTTGTAAATCATTGATTTAGCCCGTGCTTGGGCCGATGCTTTCCGCAAGAGTATTCTTATTGAAAAATCAGTCGTTGTTTTTTGCCCCACTACTATTTTAATTTGGTTTCGTGTTGAAAACATCAGTGCCCTTCCTCTTTGCAAAAACTTTCTAGGGCGAGAGGCTGGTGAATAATTTGCTAGAATGTTGTTATTTTGACATCTCAAAATAATTATTTTAATAAATATTTTGCATTACTTCCTAAAGCAAAAGACTAGGTGGAGAGGCTAAGTGAAGCAAGTAAGAATCAATTTATTTACAAATGTGATAAGGGGTGTGGGCTTTATTGTACTTATGATAATATGTTTAATTATTTACTTAGAGAAAGTCAAGCCACTTTAGTATTCCACTCAAAAATATAAGGATTAATTGAATTTTGAAGAATTGTTGTTTTGAGGAATAATTTATTTTCTATCTTAAGGAGGATCTAATTAATATACTTCGATATTTTACAATAGATAAATAAATTATTTAATTGATGAAAAATATTTGTGGTAAGTTTGGTAGTTGAAATCTCTTTAGAGATAATACCGACGATCGCTAAATCTTTTAATCCTTTCGTAAAAGAGAAATTATTACTATTTTAGCTATTTTGTTCTATATCTTATAAATTTTCTACAAAGTGAGCAAAAATTTTAGACTTTGTTAAATAAATTTGCATAAATAAAATATTTCAAGGTCATTTCTTGGATGAAGAAGGATTCAGACTGGTTTGAACTGCGTTCTTAACTATGTCCTCTAGTGTTTGAGGGTGAAGGGCTCTTTGAACTGGATTGAGGTTAGAGGCAGAAGTTTGATTACCGGCATTAGCTTTGAAAGTTAAGTGGTGCATGAGTCTATGCTCAGTAGATATTATATCAAGAGCGATCTAGTATTCCTGCTCAATCCATTCACTCCTCTTGAACTTTACTTTTCTGTTCAACAACTAGAGTTCGATTGTGGGATCGTATCTGTAAACTTAACTCAAATTAATCAAATGAAAGATCTAAACTTCAGATTCAAGATCAAGCATAGCTGCCTTCTTTCTGTCAATTACTTCCATCAATCTTTTGTAGGCAATGAGAATGAGTTCTGCTCCCTCGTCCTTAAGGCTTGGATTCGCATCAGTTATTATTCTTTGCAGAACATTGTAATTGCAAATGGAGATTTCAGCTAACTGCTCTTGAGTAACATTAGCAGTTGCCAGTTACAGATGGTTTAACTTTATTTCAAAAGCTCTTTGCTGATCTAGTAGGTATTTCAGATACTCTAACTTTTAAGAATGAGGAAACGTTTAATCGTGATTGTAATGAATGGCAGATGATTGAAGTTTAAATTAAATTTTAAATTCAAAAATGTCATCTTCCAATAATTATCACTTCTCTTAATTCGAAAGATTGAGTTTCGATGCTAATCAGCCCAATCCCTTCTTTCAAAGTAAAATTTTACTTGCTTGATGGTTATCAGAAATGAACCCATCTCAAAGCTCAGATTAAAGTGACCAATAATAATTTGACCCTCGCTTGAGTAATAAACATGAATTTCTTAGTTAACTCTTTGAATTTTAGATTATGATAATCAACAGAATTTCAGCAAAGGGTATTTTCAAAATAGTAATGTGAACTCAAAGAGCGCTCACTCTTCTCAGTAGATGCTATCTTAAAATTAGAGTTAAGGCTTTTACTCAAAAATTGAGAGCACTTAAGACCAAACCAATATTTGGTAGATGGAGGATAAGGAAAACTAAGCCACTTAAGTCAACAAGAGTGAGAAGCTAATCAATTCAGAGAGGCACTTATTTTAGCATTAACTCATTTAATTGTGAATGGTAAGCCGACGAAGAGCTAAAAGAGATGAGCTGCTTAGCTCAAAGAGGAAGGATAATAAGAAAAGCTAAAATTCCTTTTAAGTTGACACCATGAGAAACCTTGCTAGATCGTATTAGCGAGGTGATGATGTTAAATTGCATGTTTTAAATGTTAAAGAAGAGATGAAGCAAAGCTAATTTAAACCATAGATTGATGTGAACGACACATCTCTCAATCCTCAATTCCTTGAGATAGAAGCCAAGTTAGTAAGCTTTTCATCTTTATTACAAATTTCCTAAAGTACGAGGCTATAAAAGGTTTCACTCAGGCGATTAGGAGACAGAGTGAGGATTCTTACACTCTTCTCTATGAAATTATCTAAATTCTAAAAGAAGATGACTATGATGACAACTAGAAAGGTAATCTATATTTCTTCATCATACTTATTTAGGAACTCTGTTTGATGATTTGTTGGTTGAAGGATTCTACTATGCTTTTTCAACTTTGTAGAACGCAGCTATGAGAGATTAAATTGAGCAATCTAACTTGCCCAAAATTAAACTTCTGATTGAGATGATGCAGGAGCTAACATTAGGAGGAGAAAAAGAACTCAGAGAGATGCAAAGGACTCAAATCATCAAGAGATTTAATGAGTTAGCTATGAAGGTTATAGCCTTCTTGAAGTACGAGTCATCGCAGATCAATTTCTAAAACCAAGAAGGGGATCTCTTTATGAAGGAAGCATTTGAATATTTTTAGAGTATATTTCTAATTTTATATTAAGCCTAGAACTTATTAAGCACGATCATTACGATCTATCTTAACATCTCACTTGAGGAAGATTCGCAATTAACTTAGATTAAAAAGCTTCCTGACTCTGATAGGGATATTGATCTCTCAATATTCTATGAGTAAACTATAGTTCAAAACGATCTACTTTGGTTCTTGAATGAGGCAATCTCTTACCATGAGTTTAACTTGGCTGTTTTCGGAAGTCCATTGAGATAGGATAAGAGGAACTAGAAAGCATAGTTTGATATGAGCATGGACCTAATTAACTTGCTCAGAAACTGCTGCCGGATCATCGACCCTAGCAAGGCTGAAGTTCTTGAGAATCAAACTCCAAATAAGAAATCGTAATTGTGTATGGTCTCAATAAAAACTATACTCATTATTGGATAACTCTAAAGAATAGTTTTAAATGCTTGGTGCTAAAATTTACTGCCATTTATAATCAACTACTTAGTTTGGAGTTAAAAGGATAGTTTTAAATTTTTCCTACTTCGTGGATCCTAAGTCTCCCTTGGAAGGAGTAACCTTCTCCCTTGAGGCTATGATTGCAATTGCTAACCTCTTGTCAGTTTATTCATTTTATTTTCCTCAAAGAAAGCAAGCACTGCGATATGCTGACTCAATTTGATGAGAAGTTTGATCCAGCTTTCAAGAATAGCCAAACTAATGGGCCTCTATTAGGAACTATCTTTAATAAAATCTAGAACTTTTGCACCTCTATGCATTCACTTAATTTATTAGTCTTAAAATAAATTTAAATAGAATCAAATTAAATAAGTTTCTATGTCCTTGCATTAAATCTAATCTTTAATGTACTTAAATTAGGTAAGACAAATTAAACTTTTTTATCATATAATTTATGTTATTAAACTGAGTTTAACAATTCCTAAATCATCTTAAAAATAAATTGTTACAGTTTGAATTTGCATATAGTTTATTATAAAATAAATTACAGCACAAAGCAGTAGAAGTTCTTATCTGAGGAAACGTTGCTTCTATATATTTATTTATGCAAGAGGACAAGTTGGAGAGAAGGAATTTAAAAATGATGCTCAAATTCTTGCTGAGTGTGTCCTCTTCAGATGACCATGTCATTAACTTTGTACTCAAAATGGGTTTGGAAGAGAACTTGTTAGCTATGCTCCAGTGGATCTTCCAAAACTAATCTATTGAGCTATAACTTTAATTTCATAAAAATTAGTTGGAGAAATAAGATACACCAATAAAATAATTTATCTCTATTGTAAAAGTTATATAAAAATTAATATTTTTAATCTCAACTAAACATTATCAAGTTTCTATTGAATTATACTATTTTTTATATATTTTCAAAGTTAAATTATATAGTTTTAAAAACCTTTTAAACTATCTTTATAAAAATATTTGATAACGATTCAACAACGACGTTTATTATTGTATATTGGGGATCTTTGTGAATTTGTCTCTCTCAAGTGAGTTCTGTTACGGTGAGCCTCTCTTAAACAGTGAGACTTCACTTTACCCAAACGCCCGCAGATATTAAACATAGATTTTCTTTTTATATTCTGGTCTATTGATGAAGTTCTTGGAAGACCTTTCTTCAAATGAGACTGCTCCAAATGTGAGAAGAGAAATCCTAGCCTTGACAACTAACCTCCTGCAATAATTGAGTGATTGGAAAGAGAGGACGCTCTGTTCTAGGAGCTTAAATATGATGCAGCTCATCGTTCTCATCTTGAACGAGTCTGAGTAAATGGAGATAATCGATGACTTATTCAATCTTTACTATGAACTATTTTATAAATAAATCTGCTGAAAGTTCTGCTTGTAAAGGATTACGACTAATATCAACTTATGATAGAGGAAGCTAGCAGGATGGGACAAGACTAGCTACCTTTAGTCATCTTAGAGAACATAAATAGAGATACACTCATAGACTTTCTGGAGGCCTAAGGAGAGGCAACTTTACATAATTTGAGTGAAAGGGTTTAGAATACTTAGATAAGGAGACAAATAAGGCACTATTCTTTATTTTTTAAATATGGCTTCTTCAGAATAATTTCATTTAGGTTTATGACTAAGTGCAACAATTGTAAAGAAGAAGCCAAGTCTATAGCTAGCAATCCTTCGGGTAATCTAAGGGTTTGAATTATAATTGATTTCTTAAATTAAGAATAGAATTTGAGAATTAATCAATCAATAAATCAATTCTATTAAGAATGAAGAGAGTTGAATGTGGAAAGGAGTAAGTGAACTAAATTTCTTGTAGCGACTACATTTTTCTAACTAGCTTGAATTCCCAAAGAGTTATCCGAACAAAAGGCTACGATTCCACCTGGCTTGATCTTATCATTTAGCTCCAGAGACATTATATAAGCCAAGGATTGCTTCTCTTCATCGCTTAAGATTAAGCTGTAGTATTTGTCCAGGATTAGAACCTTGAATTCGTTTTAGTTATCTATAAGCAATTTAATGAATGAGATACAACTTACACTACTAAAGATTAGGATCTCTGTTGATGTCTAATAAGCTCTGAGTGTATTCATTTTTAAGTTTCTTGAGAAAGCCACCTCCTTGCGACAGATCCTTGTAGTTATTCAAAACACTTGGACCCTCTGAGGCATTCATAATCATCTTTTTCAAAGCAGTCGATGCCACTCTTTGCAAGTACTCTTACACCTTCCCAAACTGAAGAT
>JAJKFJ010005050.1:0-19942 GCA_027382625.1 Tetmemena sp. SeJ-2015
ATAATTTTCCCACTTAGAAAAGTAATAATCAAAACCTGTGGCAAATGGATAAGAAAGGATTCATTCGCTCAACTCACGAGTTAAGTAATTTAAACTCTCAAGTATATAATCACTGAAAGTCCTTCCATCATAGAAGGCTGGGAATACTATTCCATTTATAATTCATAACAAACAAAAGAACAAGATATTGCATTCATTTAAATAAAACATAAAATCAATTAATCATAATAGAAGCAAGGTTTATTCATCATATCCACAAAGTTTCCTAAATTAGAAATTTAATAATCTACTATAAAAATGATTTATTAAAAAACTCCAATTTAAATTCGGATTTAAAATCTTAATTTCCGCTTAGAGTAAAAACTATAAATCTAAGTTCATTATAAATCCACAATAAAATTAAGACTCAGAGCACAGTTTTTAAAATAGTATGAAGTTGATATAAGAATAAAAGCCTGCTACTATGCAAAATGGAAATTCTTTATTCCATATGATTCAGCTTAAAATAGACTAATCAAGTTAAGCAAAAATAAGTCCTTGGTTTCTTGGCTCTCTCTTCAAACTAAATTTTTAGTTTCCTTTCTAGAAACCTCTTGCAGGTGATTTATCAAATCAATTATCTTACCACCTTATAACAACTCTCTCATGAGTTAAAATGTTCTATTTTTTGAAAAAGATAAGCACATCATTATGGACTTGCTGATCAAATCCTTGAAAATCAAACTGTCAAGACCGACAACTCTCAAAATAGATTGGACAAGAGGTAAGCGCAGTCTTTTCACTCTTTAAATCCTGCTTAATTTGGTTTGTGAAATGTGTTTTAACTCTATTTAAGGCGTTAAGAAAGTATCGACGAAGGAGTTTAAGGTGAATTTTCCAGAGGCTGACCAACACACAGAGATAGACATCAATGAAAGATTTCAGATTCAGACCTGCATTTTCCACGATGACAAAAAGCAGATGTACGAGTCTAAGCCTGTAAGAAACATTCTTAAAGCTAAATGAATTACAGTCCTTGCTGGGAGTGGTAGACATCCTCGGTATGAATCTGGGCCAAGCTAACTTAGACGTGGCTCAGTACGCTCCTCAATTAGAGGAAGAGAGGTATATGAGAGACACTAAGCAAAAAGTCAAGTTACTTCTGAGTCTGCCGCTATTCACAGCTAACTCTTAAACCTCAGTTGCGATACTTGAAATCGTTGTACTCATGGGTTACTAGAAGCAACAGATTTCATGTCAATAATAAGCTCCATGTCTATATATTATAGATAACATTGGAGAGATAGAACACAACACCCGACTAAATACTTGAACAGAAAAAGTAGCAGCTTGAATACCTCTTCAAACAAAAGCGAGTGTATTTAAATATTTTTTAGGATTAAATATAAAGCAAGAGGACATAGAGAACTATAATCAAAAACTCACCTAAGAAATTATGTTCCTAGATATGAAGATACGCGGCCAGTAAGATGACTTGGAGCAGGAAACTGAATAATAAAACAAGTAAATCAAACAGCACACACACGAGGAAGCTGAACTCAATAAGATTTTGGATTCAGAATAATTAGCTCTAAAAGAGGCTATAAACTAACTCCAAATCCTGAAAAAAATTATATGTATTTAGATCTTTCTCTGAAAGAGGAATTATAGTTGAAATAACAGCAAATGAGATAGAATAATGAGCAAGAATCTGGGCTTCATCGATAGATGGAAGAAATCGATGCTAAAATTGCCAAAAAGACTTAAGAAAATTCCTACTTATAAAGCCTCGTAATCGATACTTAAGGAGATATTCAGAATATTGAAGCTGAAATGTAAGAATATCTTTTTTAGAAAACAAATTATAGAGTTGAGATGGAGATGGCTAAGTTAAGCATGAAGAGCTAACAGAGCTAAGAAGATAAGGATGAATATTTCAAAGTGAAAGCAGAGTATGATCTTTTAATGGAAAAAGAATCAAAGAGATATCAGTTCGATAGGTTTGATGACTTCGAATGAATAATAAGACCATTATTTATAAGTAAAGTTATCCAATGAGAGTTATCTAAGATAAAATTAAGCTATCAGTAGTTCTACATATCCTAATTTCATTATAGTTAACAAAGTTAAATCATTTTTTGAGCGCAGTCTTGCCTTTCTTTTTCTTATTTTCGTTTCTCTTGCTATTCTCAACCCTCTATTTAAACTCTTCTATACCCAGTGGTTTCTCGCTAGCCTCATCACTAAGATCGTCCTCTGAGAGATCCTCTCCAAATGAGGGCGGCTCTATTCTTAAAGGACCATGAGTGGGAGCCACATTTGGTCCTACTCCTCCAAAGTTGAAGACGTCATTATTAGGATCTCCCTCTCTATCATCGTACTGTTTCTATTACTAGATATAGGCATAGCACTATAGAATCTCGTTGATTCTTTGCTCTATGATTCCCATATAAGTCATCATGTTTGACTCAGTCACACCTTGGCTTCCAAGTAATTCTTGGTGTGCCTTTTAGTCGCATTGAATTACGTTGAAGATGTTTTCAATCGAGGACTTTATCGAGTTCACCTTAGTTTGAGCTTAGCCAAACTCAAGTCCTAATTGCTCAGCCTTCATTTCAGTCTTAGATAATTTCTCCTCAAGATCTTTGAGAGCTCTCTTTCTTTGATAATCGGTTGATGACCCTGCTCCTCTGTTTCTGTCTACCTCTACTTGCATTTCATTAATTTGGGCCTCCAAGTTTTCAATTTCATTGCTAAGTTCGTTCACAAACTTGAAGAGAGCAAAATTTTTCTCCTCAGCTTGAATGAAATTCTTCACCAAGACATCGATATCATGAATACCAGTTGCTGCCTCAATTTTTGCAAAGGCTTCTTCATAAGACTCAGCCTTCTCTAGAGTCACAGTGGTTTGAATCTTCTCCTTTTAAGTGCTCCACATTTGCTTATTCTTGCGCTTATCATCAAATGCATTGCTTGCACCCATTGCAGCCTCTGACTTATTTCAGAATTTATTTATCAATATAAGCAAGTTATATTATTGAGAGTAATGCGCTCTAGCTCTGACTTTTCTGTCTCTTTAAGTTTCATCAAGTCTCTCATTTGTTTATCTTTCTCGATAAGGTTGCTCACCTACTACATCTCTTTTTCAAATTCTGATTTTTCCCTTTCAGCTTGTTGAATCAACATAGCTAATTTCTCTTAAGCTCTATCTCTCTCTTCATAGGCGCTATTTGCGATTTCAATAATTATGAATTCAAAAGATACAAGAAATTTTATAATATTGGCCATATCCTTGCGCTTGTTATGAAGTTCCTTCTCTAGTTTTCTGTATATGTTATCAAATATGACTCTCTCCCTTCTTATAGAGTAAGATCGCCATTTATTAGGTAGATTGTAGAAATGCAAAATGAAGATTTCAAGCGAACTTTTATAGGTAAAGGAGGAATTAGTGACAATGGATCTGGAAGGAAGTGAAAAAACTCCATTTTTGAAATTATAGCAATTAATCTGATTTATGAATTTTAATTATTCTAAGTCGAGGTGGCTGCCACCTTTAATTAAAACAGTGATCAATTAAATTTTAAGACATTGGAGCGACTGGCGATTAATTTCTAATGTGATCAGCAATTGTGGTTTTAATTAAGATTTCACTGACTTGCACTACTACTACTATACTATTACTACTACTACTACTACTCTACTACTACTACCACCAGTCAGTGAAAATATTTGAGGTAAGTCCATCTTGTATTTCAGTTATTCCATTTACGCAATTGACAATGATCATACTCTATAAGTTGGATCTTCTGACTCTAGATTAATGATCCCTGTCGATAGTATGCCCACAAGGAGTAATTGTTCGCGGTTAAAATCGATCAGGGAAAAAAGGAAATGTTAGAGTATGTAGTTGGGTTCTGATTTGCCATCTTGAGATAGTATTTCAAGCTATTCCAATAGCATTATTCTACAATAAGTAATCTGAAGGTGACACTAAGCACCGAGAAGTGTCCTTGACCCATAGGTCATTTTTTCGCACCCAAGACTTACCAGAAACAATAGAGGTTGTTTTGGGATTATCTTTTTCAAGTCAAACTCAGGAGCTCAGAGAGGGTGCTAATTTATTCAAGTCCTGTGACGTCATCATTGACACGTCTCACCAGAAATGATTATTGTTGTTACTCTGGTGCTCTATTTATATACTTACAGGGTTTCTCCTTAATTCAGTTTATATTTTTGAATTCTTAGTTCTTACTGTCAAACAATATTAGAATAGGGTTGATTATCTGAATTATATCAATTGGGATATATTTGATCTTACAATATGCACTTAATCTTTGAGGAGTAGTTATAATTGCTTTGAAATATTCTAAATTTTAGGATTTGATATTTTAAAAAACTTTTTCAATATCTCTTGTGCATTTTAAACTTAGTGTTAGACTGATAAGGAGTGGATAATATTTCAAAATACCCACAGGAATTTTATTACTCATTCCATAATCGTACTTCAAATCAGAATCGGGTTCACTATCATCATAGTCAGAGAAAACGGATTCTTAAGAATCTTTTTCGTCTTCACTTTCCTCAGAATTTTTTGGGCTAGAATAAAAAGTGAATTTCAAATATTTCAAATTTTTCCAGTTCTTCATTATCTAAAAGCAGAAACAGCTAAGATAACATTGATTAAAGACTACTGTTTCAACATTAAACAAATATTTAAAGAATTTGGGATCATATATTTATGTTTAAAATGCTTTGAAAATATTTGTTTTACAATCTAAATAAGGAGTATATCCTATTTCAGCCAGGTTTTAATCAAATTTCTTCGGGAAAAGCAAATTTCTAGCTTAGGAATTAGCTATATCAGTTGATATTTAAATATGATGATTTTACCCATAATTGATAATATTATAAGCTTCCTTAGATACCTTTTATCCGATTGATGACCTATCAAATTTTACACTTTCAAACTGCTTGAATAATTTTTTAAAACGTTTTTAAAATTAATATTTATAAACGCTTTATTTTAAACTTATGACTAGATTTTTCCAGATTGTATTTGGTTTTTGCTTTTTCAAGGATTGAGATATAGTGAAATAGGTTATTTTTTAATATTCTTTTGCACCCATTAAATCTCTTAGGATTATGCTTATTTAAAATCATTTAGTCTCCATTAGATTCATTTGATATATTAAATGGAAATATTAGCTATGTGAGTAACTTTAATCAGAAATTATTAATTCTAAATTTTACATATTTTCAATAAAATTCTAGATAAATTCTATATTGGTGTAATTTCTTTCTAAATTAGTCTGCAAAGGTCTCTCTTTAAATTCTTCTGAGTTAAATATTGTAAATAGAAGTATTCTTTCTTGAGAAGAAAGCATTTTAGAATTTTGGAAGTTCCAATTCGTCGACAGGAAAGAATAGATAACTCTTCTTAAAGTTTTAGAAAGCATTTAGTTAAAGTTGCTGCTTGATTTCATTTATTTTTATAATTATAACTATCAAAATATTAAACTTTTGAAAATATTATACAAAAGTAAATAATTAGAATTTTTAATTTTTTTTAAATATAAATTATTAATATTTTATAAAATCTCAAATTATTTCGTAAATTAAAAAATATATTGAGCAACTCATAATATAATTAATTTTCATTTTAGAAATATAGATTGAAAGATTTTAAAATCTAAAAATTTCATCGAATATATGGTAAATACGAATAGATGATTTTCATATTTAAAAATACAGAATTTACCGACTCTTAATTACAAATATGAGTTATATTAATTCACAATAATTATTGAAATGTAATTTAATGGCTAAAACACAACGAGCATAAAAAGAGCTGGCAAGAATCTAAAGGGAACACTATCTCTAGTGATAATCATTGATACGATATCATATTGGACAAAGATTATACAAATAATGTGAAACAATGAGGATTAAAAGTGCTGGACATTAATGTGCCAATAAAAAAAGTAATATTGCAAATAATGCATTCACTATCACAAATTCATCTCAAATAATAAAAAGTAATACTTCACTCTAAAAGCAAATTTCCAAATACAATTCAAAAAGCTAACTAATTCCTCATTCTATCTTTCAAGAGAACTCCTAATTGTAATTTAAAAATATGTAGTCTCTGTTCGTTTTAATCAACATTGTAGAATATCTTGATCACAAATTGTATTTTACCTATATTAATTATAAAAATGGCATCATTAGTTTTGTCACTTTATTTTGAAGTTAATATCGTAGAGAAAATGTTTTAGATAAAATTATGGTATGAATAAAAATAGAAAATCGCGGGTAAGATATTTTAATCAGGTTTTAATAATCAAAGGGCAGTGTTGTCCTCGTGATCAGCTGATACTGGAATTTGGTTTGTTTGAATATATTTTGGAATCCACTAATGACATTTTATTTAAATTTCATAATTAACGATTATTCTGATATCTATAGCAAATGACTACTTAAAAACAATAGTCAAGTCAAGCATTTGAGAACATCTTCAAAGCAAGATCTAAATTAGGATAATTAGCAGATGCTCAGAAATCGGGTCACAACTTCAACGACTGAAATCCTTTAAAGTGGAAAAAACCCAAAATAATTATAAATAATCATAGGTAGCCCGCTCCTTTACAGACTACAATTAATACTAAAAGAAAATTATCGTGCTGGGTGGAGTGTAATAAATAAACAAATGGGTTCTTTTATTAATCTCTTTTTAATTAAATCTCGATAATGTATTCGTATTTGAGTTATATTCAATATTTTTTTTTAATTCAAAATGAGTTTATTTTTTCAAAAAGTAATTAATTAAACTGAGACATATAAGGAAAGAGCCTTAAATAAAAAGAATTTTAATTTTTAAGTTTCAGGTAATTTTCTATTGTATCTCATTAAGAAAAATTATAATGTTTGTGTTACGTGTTTTCAAATAAAT
This sequence comes from Tetmemena sp. SeJ-2015, assembly GCA_027382625.1. Taxonomy (NCBI): domain Eukaryota; phylum Ciliophora; class Spirotrichea; order Sporadotrichida; family Oxytrichidae; genus Tetmemena; species Tetmemena sp. SeJ-2015. The sequence continues at coordinate 6,929 of JAJKFJ010005050.1, forward strand.
GGAAAATAAAGATTTAATACTAATAACATATATATTAAAATTAAACCTAAGATTATTGAAATTTAAATATATTTAATTTATCTTAATAAAATAAAATCTGATATGAGTCATGATGTTATGTAAATTTCTTTTTTCATTTCATCAAAGTCTTCTATAATCAATTAAACCTTTGCTATTTTTGATTCATATCTTTAGTTATTTGAATAATCAAAGGCTGAAATATAAATATCTATATATTCAGGCTGATTTTACGCTCCTTCTTATTATTGTCGAGGCACAATTCTTAGATTATCATCATAGATTTATTCTTAGATTTTGGCAGCAAGGGATTCAAAAAGATTGCTTATATTGAAAACTTTATCAACTTCAGATTAATAATCAAACAAAACCAATTAAGGGTTTACAATTTGAATTGTTTCAATTGAATCGTATTATATCATACAGTAATCCGTCAAAAATGAAGAAGTCGTAACAATTGCTTTGAAAAATGTCAAAGATTTTGATTTAACGTATTTAAAAACTTCATTTATTTCGTCTGAATTGTATAATGTCAAGGTTAGACTCTATAACTGCGTAAAGTTTTATAAGATTGAAAGAGGGAAATCATTTCATATTCCATAATTAATGAAGATTTATTTATCCAAATCAGCTTATTTTTTGGTTCTTGATCCTAAAGTATAAGTCAAGTGTTTTAGATTTGTCCATTTTTTCATAATTTCAAAACAAAAGCAACTTAGTCTGCTATTTATAAATTTAAAATGCTCTACTTCTTTAAAATATTTGAAGATTTTAGGATCGAAGCAGTCACTATTAAATGATTTAACTGTACTAGATTTCAAAATTCTCTCTCTTTTATTTTACTCTTAGTTTAAAGAGTAAGATTTTGGGAAGAGTAAATCTCTTGCTTCTTTAATTTATATATTCTCTGATATAACTTGATTTCTATTTCTGCGCTTTCTGTTAATTAAATTGTAAGCTTATTTTGAAACTCCTTCTCCGATTGAGATCTTCGAAAAATTCACGTTTTTAAATAGGCAAAACAATCTTTTGAGGCTCTTTGAAAATTCAATGCTATATGTAAAATTTTAATTTTAAATTTAGCTCTCTCCCTTATCATTTAAATCATCATCTATATAAATTGAAATATTTTGGTAAATTATATTAGATTAGCCTATCTCCTCAGAGCTATAAATAGCTTAAAATAGTGATGATCTAATTCCTGATTAATCTCGAAGATTCTTTAGGCTCAAACTAAGATTATATATTTTGTCTCTAATAGCTAGCATCTAGCAGATCAGATGAAGGTAGAAAATATTCTTCTTATCGTCCTCTGTGATTATTATTCTAAAGCTCGTAACTTACTCTAGTAGAACTTTGACGCTAGATAAATCTCTTGGATTGCAATTCATTTTAATTATAAGTGGGTTAGGTTAGAAAGAAACTTAATTAAGCAAAGTAGAAATAAGCTATCTTTCTGAATGGGATACGTTTCTTGATTTAAGGAAGTTCTAATTAGGTAAAAGATAACTATAAATAGTATATCTTGTATTCTTGTTGAGCATTAATCTTAACTTTTGTAAATTTATATAAATAATTTAATTATCAAATCCTTAAATACTATAAATTAAATATTCAAATAATTGGCATGTTTTTGTTTTTTATATAGAAGCATATCCTCAACTTTATTTTGATCAATATTTTATAGTTATTTTTAATGTACTTATTACTTTTAATTTAATATTTCTTTGAAGATAAGTATTTAGAGTTGAAGATTTTATAAAAGATAAGGAGTGTTACAAAGCATTTTTTTAACGATTAACAGTATTAAATTTCTGGAACCATATCAAATCTTAGTATAGGTTGAAATATTAAAATCAAGAATTATTAAGAATTATTATGATAATTTTTAATCATTTTAATAAGGTAGTGAACTGTTTTTAAATAAAAACATAGAGACTAACTTAAAATGAAGTTTATAAAATAAAAATTTATATAATTTACTATATTTAATGGAAGGAAATTTTAATTTATTAAATTTATTTTTCCTTCAAATTTTAATTTTATCTTTAAATTTACACCAGATAAATGATCATTCTTTTTAAACCCTAATACATTTTCATAATCTTGAAATAAACTTGATTTTATGGTCAAAAGGTATATTTTGGAAATCAGCTTTTTCAAAAATTGCCATAATAAATGAATTCTTTAATTTTTCTGAGTTAAATTTAGGAAAGAAGAAGTGTTTATTTCTTGAGATGGATATGTGTAAGAACTTTTAAAGCTTATCTTATTAATTATTTCGTAGAAGAGAGTAAATGACTTCATTAAAATATTTAGATATACCTTAATCATAAAACACCTTAAGAAATAATATTTCATCTTTAATTACTTCTTCCAGAAGAACTTAAAACATGCAATAATAACAATAAAAATATGAAAATTATTTTTGATATAAAAATAAAGTATCTTTTTTTTGAAAATTTTTCTTTAATCTTTATAAAGTAAAATAATACTAGATGTCATTTAGATAATTTAATTTCCTTTTTAAATTCACCAAAGTCCTCTATTGCCAATTTAATTTGAACTATTTTTGATTCGTAATATTAAAAACTTGAATAATCAAATGCTGTAAGTAAAATATCTATATATTCTGGCTGATCTGATCTTCCAATTTCTTACTGTTTAAACATTATTTCTAAATTCTTATCATCCACTTCTTCTTTGATTTGGTTTACCAAGAACTCAGAAAGATTGCCAATATTAAAAACTATAATATCAGTATTTTCAAACAAAATCAAGCAGGGACATACAATCATTATCGTTGCAATAGGTATATATTATACAAGGCAGATATCTCTTAATTTTTAAGGTGTTGTAATAATTGCTTTGAAAAATACCAAATATTGGGATCTAATATTTTCAAAGACTTTGTCTATTTCGTCAGGCTTATTTAATGTAAGTGTAAGGCTTTTCAATTATGAGAAACTTTATAATATTCCAAACGGAAAAGAATTTCTCATTCCATAATTATGGAACTTTTATTTTTCTTACTAAGTCAAAAACTAGGTTTTTATTCCAATAGTAAAAATTAATTTCTTAAGATTTATCCATTTTTTCATAATTTCGAAGCAAAAACAACTTAGTCTGCTATTTAAAAAATCGCTTCTCTCTACATCTTCAAAATATTTAAAGAATTTAGAATCGAAAATGTCACAATTTTAGAATTTAATATTTTTAGATTTGTAAAATATGTTTATTAATCTTTATTCTTAGGACTTAGAATAGGATTTTGGGAAAAGCAAGTCTCTCGCTTCTTTAATTTGAATATTTTCTGATATGATCTGATTTCTATTATTTTTCTAAATAATATTAAATGCTTTTCTCGACACATCTTCTCCTATTGAGAGAATTCTAAAAAAGACAATCAAAAAGTGTTAGATCATTTATTGCAAGGTCTTAGATAATTTGATGTCATATTCTTTAATTAAATAGTCACTTTAGTCATTATTTTTTCCAATTAGTCCATTTTCGCTTGTTATAATCGTAAGTTGTCTGTATTATATATTTGATTCACCTACTTATTCAAATTTATTAATTGTTGAAAATATCGAAAATTTAACTCCAGTTTAATCTCAAAGATTTTTTAAGCATAAGCTAAGAATGAATTTCTTGTGTTCCATAGCTCTCATCTAACAGATCAGTTAGAGATAGAAAATATTCTTCTTATCATCCTCTGTTATTACTATTTTAAAGTTCATCACTTACTCCAGTAAAACCTTGACGCTTGAAAAATTGTTTGGACATCTGCTAAGTTTGATTTTTAATGCTCTCTAGAAATAAAAAGAATTAAGTAAAGCCGAAATTAACTATCTCTCTGAGCGAGATATATTTCTTGAGTAAAGGAAGTTCCAATTTGCTGGAAGATAGGTATAAACTATATTTCTTGTATTCTTGTTTAGCATAGATCTTAATTTTTTAAAAAAAAAAAAATTCATGAATTATTTATTTGAGCAAATGCTTTAATATTTGAAATTAAATATTCAAAATAAATAAAAGGTCCCTATTTGGAAACTCTTTGTAAAGTTTATATTGGCCAATTTTATATTTCTTAACTTTTTTATGTCTATGACGTCTATTATGAATAGCTAAGAATTAATTAGAAAATATTAAATTTTAAAAGATAATGATACTCCAGAAAATAATAGCAGGCAAAATTTATTTTCGCAATTTTGAAGTTATTTTATACATTTCTTTCCATTATTCTTAAATGATTTAATTTGAGTTAGATTAAAAAACGATGAATTTTTGGTAAATTTTTTATTTAATCTTTTATAAGAATTTTTTTTGAGTCACTTGGTGAATTAAATTTCTTTTTTAATGTCATCAAAGTCCTCTATAATCAGTTTAATCTTCGCTATTTTTTTATCATAATATTAATTGTTTAAAAAATCAAAAGCTAAAGTTTAAATATTGATATATTCTGGATCTTCATCTTCTTTGATTCCTTCTTGCTAAGGCAAAATTTATAAACTTTCATCATTTACTTCTTCTTTAATTTAGGTAACCAGTGATTCAAAGAAATTTTAAATTTTGAATACATTTTTATTATTTTCAAACAAAATCAATTAAGGGCAAACTATCTGAATAGTTTCTATCAGTTCATAATCTATTGTGCAAAAATCTTTCAATAATGTAGGAGTTGTAATTATAGCTTTGAAATATTTCAAAGATTTTGATTTTATGTTTTCAAATGCTTATTATATTGCCAAAGGTTTGTCTAATGTAAGAGATAGGCTTTTTAAAGAAGGAAAACTTTTTAAAAGCTCGAGTGGAAAAGTATTCATTATACCATAATTATGGAATTTTTATTATTCTGAATCAGATAATTTAACAGTTTTTAGACCAAATGTATATGTCAAATGCTAAAGATTAGTCCATTTTTTCATAATTTCAAAGCAAAAGCAACTTACTCAGGTTTATTCAAAATGGAATAGCTCAACATTCTCAAAATATTTGAAAAATTTAGGATCGAAAAATTCAGAATAATAAGATTTGACAGATCTTGCTTTTGCGAATTTTTCTCTTATTCTTTCATCATCTTTCAAGGAATATGATTTTGGAAATAGTAAATTTCATGCATTTTAAGCTTAGATATTTTAAGAAATAATCTGACTTCTATTTCTGGTATTTTCATTTATGATGTTGAAAACCTTTGCTGAAATTTCTTCGCCAATATCTAATTTTTCAAAATAGATATTTTCAAAGTGTTAAAACAATCTTTTTAGGCTCACTGAGAATTCAATATCATAAGTATTAGATTAATCCGAGCTCTAATCTGACTCAGCTTTATCATTTTCATCGTTATCATTAATATCAATCAAAATTGTTAGATTTTTGTAAATTATATTTGACTAGCAAACCTTCTCAGAGTTATGAATAGCTTAAAAAATTGAGTATCTAATTCCTTCTTAATTTCTAAGATTCTCGAGGATCAAGCTAAGATTAAATTTCTTATCTTCTTTAGTTCGCATTTCGCAAATCAGATAAAGGTAAAAAATATTCTTCTTATCATTCTCTGTGATTACTATTTTAAAGTTCATTACTTACTCCAATATAACTTTAACACTTGAGAAATCTTTAGGAATGCTTCTCAAATTTACTTTTAATGGCCTCTATTAAAAAGAGATCGAATTAAGTAAAGTAGAAATTAATTACCTCTCTTGTCGAGATAAATTTCTTGATTTAAGAAAGTTCCAGTTTGATGGAAGATAGTTATATATTGTATTTCTTACATTCTTGCTTAGCATATTTTAATTTTTATATTAATTATTATAATAATATTTACTACAAATAGCTGCTTTAAAATTAAAAATTGAATATTCAAATAAATCTTAATTTCTTCTGTGGAAAACAAATTTATGGATAAAGACCCTCCAAGATTCATTTTCATATGATAATATTTAGAGAGTTATTTTTAAATTTTCAAAGTTTTAATTGTATTTATTGTGTATAAATTAAGTATTAAAATTTAATAAAATCTATGAAACCTTATTTCTATTTCATAAAAATAATAAATTTTTCTCATAAAACAAATATAACTTGAACAAGCCTATAATTGCAAATCTTAATTGTATATTAAGATTTTCCATATAATTTTCAATATAAACTCTAACATTCATTTATAATGTAATTTTAATTCTTCTCAAAGTATATAAATTATTTTTAGTCTACATGTTAATATTTCTTTTATGCAAATGTATCTGAGTTTGCTCAGATACACCACTTCGTCATTCTAAAATTAAAATTACTTTTGATGAGGTAGAGCACGCTCCCTTCTTCCTCCTCAGTGATCTTGCCCTTTGCTACTTCTTGGAAGATCATTTAAGTTTCAGAATTGTAAATAATTTTTATTAATTAAGTAATAGACTTGTAGGTATCTTTTCTTTGAAAGCATTAATTTCCACTTAAATTTGCTTAATCTTTTTTCTTCATATTTTTATGTCTATTGTGACATTATAGACATAAATAGAGATTAGTTAAAATTTTGCAACTGCAGTCAGTATTTTTGAATATATTAGTTAGCAAAGATATTTAGTCTTGCGTTCAAAAAATAATTTAAAAAATTTCATAAATTTGGTCTCGTAATCTAGAGAAATTACACGCCTTATCAAAGATTAACATTCATGCATAATCTGTCTAAAAATATTTCAAAATCTAATTCTTTTAGATTGTTTAAATTCTCCTGCCTTAGTCGTCAATCTATCGTTTTATATATTGCAGATTTTTTTTCCTATCCTATAAATGTGCTCGTTTATTTTATAAAATAGTGGAGCTTAATAATAATTAACAAAATAATTAGATCAATAGAAATATTTCTTGCATAGCAATTTAAAATATGTTAATTAATACTGAGCAATAATATTTGTACTAAAATAGATTTCTTTACTAAATTAATTATGAACAATATTTTCGTTTATTTCCTCAATAACTCTGGTAATTATACTTTTATGTTTAATATTATTTATGAATAAAACTTCAGCATGTGTAAAATTTTAAAAAGCATATAAGATCTATTTTGATTGTATCTAGAGCATAAATTGAAAATGATGATTAAGTGTTTAGTATAGAAAATTATTTAGTTAAAACATATTACTTTTTATCAACTGAATGATTGAAACACACATTTTATACAAATTTCATTTTTCTTGACAATTTTTACAACTACTGTTTAATCTGTTTGTATGTAGTCGTCTTCTTCATAATTATTATCAGAGTAGTTTTAAAATTATGGAGTGAAAGAATAAATTAATGGGTAAAGTAAAAAAAACTGAAGTTAGATATTTTCTATACTACAAATAGAGTTTATTAACCCTACTGACCAGTGAATAGTATACTAAATATTATATATATACCAAATGTGCATGACATATTGAATATGTTCACAGCTGGGATTGATTAATTCAATTATTTAATTTACTAATTAAAACTTATAGAGAATGCTAAAAATATCTACCAAACTAATTTTATTAGTGATTCAGTTTAAGTTTTCTCAGAAATGGAGATAGAAAAATCTCACCCCGGTTTTTATAGTTAGAACACACATATGAAATCAATAAATAATTTTAAATTATAAGATTTTGTTGGTTAAAATTAACGATCCTCTTTTTTCGTTAAAGTAAAGTAACCAAAGCGGAAATTTTCATTTTTATAATCTCTAACATTGATAATGTTAAGATTAGGGCTTGCAATTTTGTTAAGGGAATGGAAATATTTATTTATAAAACCAGATTAAATATTCTCAAAACCTTCCTCTAAAATGGTCAGATATTATATTCTAGAAGATTGATTTTTATTTAATATAAAGCTATCATTAAGAAGGCATTTTCAATTGATAATGAAAATAAATGAAATAACAAGATATATCTTCGAAAATAAAATTAACTTAAAATTCAACAATATAAGATGAAAGTTGAATTTAAATTTCCGAATAGGCATCTTCTTAACGAATTTTATTCTAAATCAGAGTAATTTATAAGTTTGGATCTTTTATTTGCTCTGAAATTTGATTTCTTAATTCAGCAGGAAAGTTTTAAAGGTCCTTAATTTTTGTATCATTTTCAAAAATAATTAATTTTTAACTGACAATAATTATTTAATTATCTCTGGCAAGTACTTATATCTAATCATGCAAAAAGACTGTAGAGTATGAGGATTTTAAATTATTGCTCTAAAGTACTTCCAATCTGGAGATTTCACATTTTTAAATACTATCTCGATTTCAGAAGCTGAGTCTAGTGATAAAGTAAGCTCCTATAATTTTAAAAAGTTACTCAGCATCTCTATAGGAAATTTGTTCAGCAGACCAAGATTTTTTAGATCTAAGCTTTTATAATAGTCTGGGCTGTAATCATTCTTGAAAACAAAACCTAGGTACTCAATTTCCTTCCAAGACTCCATAACTTTAAAACAGAAGCAGCTTAGCCAACTTTGATATAAAACTACTCCTTAAATATTCTAAAATTGCTCAAATGTAAAGGAGTCATAAATTTCTGAATAATTAATTTATAATTCAGTTGTATGCATTCTTTATTCTTTTTTCTCTTCTTTTAGGGTGTCTGGACTAATATCCTTAATTGAAGTAGTCAATAATTTTAAAGCGTGAGCATTTTAAATGGACAAAGATATCGGTTGCGCTATTTAATTATTTTAATTTATTAGAGCATAAGCCTGCGTCGCGAGATTTAAAACCCAAATATTTTTTTGATCGAAAATTAATGCAATATGTTTTTTTTTATTAAAATTAATTTATTAATTATTAAAATATTTTAGAATGATAAAAATAGCCCATTTGGCCTAAAGATAAAGCAAAAAATAATTATGTGCTATTTTTAGTGAAAGCCGTTTAATATTATTCTTATAAATAAGATGGCTGAAATAAACCAGTAATTTGAGTAGATACAAATAACAAGCTACACCATTATAAAATACTCTAACTCGCATAAGCATCTCCGATTTTATTTTTTGGCAAGAAGGAATCTAACTATAATAATCAAGGGAGAAAGACAATTTATTACAAATTTACATTTTTTCTAATAGATTATGAAGAAATGGGGAAGAGCTAAGTTTCATGTCTCTCATATCTTATGCTATTTTAATTTTTGGTTTATCTTGTTGATGCTTTAAATACAAAGATACTCTTTAATTACATTTTTTTATTAACTTTTAATATTTAAACTATTAGGTCTTAATCCTTTAATTTTATTAATATAGCTATGAACTCAAAATTAGAAAATATTTTTCAATTTTCCAAAATTTTAGGTAGATTGAATAGTATTTTTTTCTTCTAATAGCATGTAATCATTTAATCTATTGCCTCTTTTACCAATTTTTCTCTCAATCCTCTATAATAATTTAACTCCTGAAATTTTATTTTTAAAATAGAAATGTAAGCTAGATTATTTTTAAATAATATTTATCATAAAGAAATGTTTAAATATATTTTAGGTTTAGATTTCTTTCGACAGCAAGATGACTTAAAAATACAAGCTTGTGCAGAGATAGAAATTTTATTAAATTTGATGAGAATTAAATATCATAATTTTCATGACATCTACGAAGAGTAACATTTAATAATTTTATATTTCTACTATTTAGCGTACTTTGTGCTCTATAAGCTTCAAAGATTGATTCATGAATTGAAGAAAACTCTCCTTCTATCAAAAAGTTTATACTAAGTGCGAAGTCCTTATCCTCCATGATTTGCATGCTGCATATAAAGTGAAGATAGAATATGTGATATTCCTTATAGCTATCATCTATTTCAAGCCAGAAACTTCTCAAATAAGATAGTATCGATTTTATACTCTAAAGATTACGCAAAGAATATTTTAGCTATATCACAAGTGGTAAGCACTCTTTTCATTCAGAATTATAAATTAGCGTAAAGTTCTTAAAAGAATCTTTGCTTAAATTTCTTGAATAGAGGAAATTCCAATTAGTGGATAGGTTTGAATAGATACAATTTAATTGATTTTGTCGTAGGTTCACCATTGAAAAGTACTATAGTTAATTAGTCTCAGGTATTATTTTTTATTAAGTTTAGATTAGATTTATCCTCTTCATATTTTTATATTTCTGATTAATTATTATAACTAATAAATAATTATTTTTGACATCTCAATTAATCAATGCATATCAATTTTATTTATAAAATAAAGGATAATTAAATTAACTTTCCTTATTAAATAAAATATAGGGAATCAATGAATGTTTTAATCCGAAATTGGAGGAAAAAAATTCTTTTATTCGATACAAAACTAATTTAATATATTTCTTATCCATTAAATTAATAATTAGAGCTCAGCTTGAATAAAAGATCCCTTATATTTAAAAATTTAATCAAGGAATCTAATGATCTAATTTTAAATAAAATCATGACTCTTTAGATTGATAGAAACTGCATATTAAATTTAAAATTTAAACTAATATCCTGCTTCAAATTATTTCTTTGCTGATCTTTCATTTTGTCAGATATATTATAATTATTCTTAATAAATTTAAATCGCATTTACATATTATATAATCCGCTAATGCATAGATTTCGTATAAATATTTTTCTTATGAGAAGTTCTTAAAGTTCCTTTGTCCATAAAATATTATACAAACTATTTAAAGTAGGACGCATCAAACCCATTGATTTTAGCTTTTCAAAGAATAAATTAATTTTATTGTTTAGTAATTCCTCAGTATTTTTAGGTATTTAAATTTACCTTTCTTAATTTCAAAAATTTAAAAATAATAACTAAGCCTTATTTCATTTTTATCCTAAAAATTAGTACAATTATTAACAGCAAAAGGAGAAGACCAAAACAATTATTATTACTTTCTCAATGAAGAAATTATCGAAGGATAAGAAATTTGTTGAATGAAATCAAGTTAGTTGCTAATAAATTTTTTTTTAAAATACATAATAAAGCAGGAAATATTGGCTAAATCTTTAGATTTATAGTTTATATGTATAAAAATTTAAAGAAGAGACTTTTAATTTCCTCTTCTAATGTTCTGGTTAAAATGTTTTGAAATTTAAAATGCAAATTTCTATAATAATTTCAACTAAAGTTAAATTATAAAATTATTCTTGGTTTAAATCTTAATTTTATAATAAAGTAAGGCAGCTTCAATATTTAAATATCAAAGAACTCCTAAATAATTAGAATTATCTTAAACATAATTAAGAGAGTTCTTCGCAGAATCTTAATTCATAAATTAAGATAAATCATATTTTATTTAATTTTTTCTTAAAAGATATTATGCTCACATCATTTGAATGAGAGAAATTCACAATTTATATTAAATTCGTTTTGCTTGATTATTTTTACTTCTACTTTTTAGTCATTTTGTTTGCAATCATCTTCATAATTATTCATAGATTAGGTTTAAATTACGGATTTATTGAATAGAACATAATTATAAAAAATATTTGCAGATAATTTAATTCTTCCGCAGTAAAATTATTTTTAAAAAATTTATAATAAAATTAAAAATTGAAAACGAGTTTTAATAATTTTTACTTCAAACATTTTTCTTTTTGACAATCAGCTCGAGGAAATAATAGTTCATTATTTTAATCACCTTTATTATAAATTGTATCTTCAAGTCCTGTTATAAAGCTCAATCTCAAAAATGAGAAAAGGAGCAAACATATAATTAAAAAAAAAACTTATATAAAACATACATAAATCATGTCTTATAACCTCTGGGTTTATTTAATTTAATTTTAGGTTAAAAAATAAAATGTGTTTATCAACATATATTTATTAAAATTCTTAAAAATTAGATAAATCTATAAATTAAGATTAAATTAAAATTCAACGATATAAGTTGAAAGTTAAATGCGAATCTCATCAGAAATATTATTCTCACCTAGATTATTGTTAATAATAGTAAATTTTAAGTTTGGATCTTTTATTTATGCTGAAATTTGCCTACTTTACTCATAAAAAATGTTTTTAAGGTCCATGATTAAGGTACTTTTTTCAAAAATAATTAATTTTTAAGACACAATAATTATCTCTTGCAAGTACTTATATCTGACCAAGCAATATTGCTTTAGAGTTTGAGGATTTTATATGATAGCTCTAAAGTATTTCCAATGTGGGGATTAAACATTTTAGAATACTGATTCCATTTCATAAGCTGAGTCTAGTGATAAAGTAAGCTCCTATAATTTTTAGAAGTTACTCAACTTATCGATGGGAAATTTATTTAACATTCCTAGATTTTTCAAATTTAATTGCTAGTAATATTATTGACCAAAATCATTTTTGAATACAAAGGTTAGCTGCTCTACCTACTTCCAAGATTCCATAACTTTAAAACAGAAGCAGCTTATCCAACATTAAAATAACCAAACCCTTTAAACATTCTAAAATTGCTCAAATGTGAAGGAGTCATACATTTCTGAATAGCTTATTTCTAAATCAGTTGTTTTAAATTATTTTTTTTCTTATTCATCTTCTTAAATTTAACCTCAATTGAAGAGTTTCAATGCTTAAGTATTTGAAATGGCCAAAGATAAAGGTTGAGTTATTTAACTATTTTAATTTAGTATTGTATAGGCCTACTCTGAGAGATTCAAAACACAATTATTATAATTTAAATCTTTTTATTTATAAATGTTTATTTATTTTTAATTTAATAAAATAAAAATGACTATTTTATCGCTTATTTGTTTATAATTATTAGAAATTTGAATAATATAATATTTAATAACTCTTTTATTTCATTTAACTATTGAAATATGGGGTGGGAAAATTTTAATATAGCCTAAATATAAATTCAAATAGAAGTTAATTAAAATAATTAGCATTTAAATTAAAATTGTTGATTTATTGTAGAAATCAGAATGAAATGTAAAATTGAATTAATCGAATTAAATTTACAATTTAATTCCGGAAATTTTTTAAGCCCAAATTAATATATACATACCGCGGCTGCTTATTCAAACTATGATCA
>JAJKFJ010005086.1:0-19837 GCA_027382625.1 Tetmemena sp. SeJ-2015
CATGCTCATCTCATTCAATCTTCACAGTTAAATACTCATCCAACTCAAGGCCCACATGCACTGTAAACTTTCTCACTGCATGAAGCCGGTGAATTCTCTAACCTTTAGTGATTACTTGTCATTCCATTCCTAAAGCTGCTCGGGCTTCTTAGAATGGCTTCTCACTTGAGATTTAATTTCTAAAAGCAGGTTTTCAAGAACCTATTTATCAACTGAGCCTTTAAAGCCTATCAAGCAATGCTCCTTTGAATATTAGACCTGCTTCAAGTTGATTAGATTGCCTTGAGATGTGAGATAGACCCATCTCAATGTTTTCTCAAGTTTATTGCCGCCTTCCTCCAAAACTTGCTTGCAAAATTGCTCATACATAGGGAGCATTCAATAAAATATTAGTCCACTGAAAGTTAATCTTGATATAGGTCAAATAAGAATAGTTTATCTATAATTATTCATTGATTTAAAATACAATGTGAGATAATATATTAATTGGCCTGAATATATTTTCATAAATTAATCTCGAACTATTACGGAATTGGAAAGAGAGAAAAAAGAATTCTAAAGCTGAGTTGGATAATGAAATTTAAACTAAAACACATAAAACAACCCAAATAATATATGATAGCTTTCCAATTTTAAATAAAACTTACGTTAGTAGAATATTAACTCCTTACCTAAAAATAAAACTTGAATATCTAAATAATTTTATTTTAGAAGAGAGTACCGGAAATTTATTGTAAAGACATCTATGCAGTTTTTGTTTAAAAATGATATCATGTAAATTCCTAATTTATAAAAGCTAATCCCTCTTCACCAAGGGGGACTACTTGCTCGTTTAAATCGAATGAATTTGTGTTTATTCGACAATTAAGAAAATTCTCGATAAAATATTCGTATTTGAACTTTAATCGTATTGCCCTTATCGCCTCTTTAGAGAGGTATTCATACGGGAGGGCCTTGTGGGTCTGTCAGCCTGGGTCTATCACTATGACCTGGAATAGCATTTAGTAGTCCTATAGCATAATCCTCCTCAAGTTATCCCAGAATTATATTTTTTCACATCTACTCTCAATCTCAAAGGAGAACTAGGATAGCAAGCCCAAAATGTACGAGCGAAACTTGGGGTAGGCGTAGGCTTGGCTGTCATCGTAGAGATGCAAAACATTTCAACCTCCCTTGAGGTCCGATGGCCTCGTTTTTTTTCGTTCTCTAATCTTTCGAAGTCGGCCTTCACCTTCATTCTCTCTTTAAGCTGCTTGATCATCCTGTGGTTCTCCTGGCTGCTCGCACTCTTTCCTATGTCTCTTGCAATTCTGTACTTCAGTGAATATTTTCTCGCATGAGATGTAAATCATCTGCTTGTGTGTGTACTCTGGGACCCAAAAGCAATGCAGCTGACGTCAGATAGGGTCTTGGTTCCAGTGAGTCCTTGAGCTTGCCTTCTCGAAGCTTTAGTCGCAGTGAGGCATGAATAAGTTAGTCTTTCTGATTCCATGGTCTTATATCGCTTGAAGGTTCTTTATTTTTTGAAAAGGATTATTTTTATTATGTTGGAAAATAGAAGTAAAATTGTTGAAACATCTTGCAACAATTTTATTCCCAACTTTTATCTAGTAATTCATGCATTCATAAAAGATGATAAATTTTTTGTTATTCTCCTTCCATGAAAAGAAGCTACGCATTGACGACAGGATGTGTCTTTTGGGCCTAGCGATTTTTGCTTTGACTATTTTAGCCTTAGATGAGCCCTGAATGAATAATTTGATTAATATTGCATTATTAGAAGGACAGGAGATATGATGCAGAGCAAAGGCATTTCTCATATTCATATGTTTTAGAAGCTTAAATACTTTTGTGGCTTGCAGAGGGCTTCATTGAAAGAGCCAGTAATTGAATCAAAGTCCATCTTTAGTAGCTCATTAGAGTAGTAAGCAATTGCATCCTCTGCTTTGATGTTGCCAGCGTAGGCTACGATTTTCCTCTTGATGAAGGCAAAAACTTCTCTACCGCAGCCATTCAAAATGGTAAGGCCCCAAGTATAGAATGCTTGCTTTTAAAAGCCTGAGCTTCCGCGTGAGAAACTGACTTCTGTGATATGTTGCATTGTCGAGCATGAAGGTCTTTGTCCTCCAACACTCCTCAGCCTTATCTATGAGCTGAGACAACTGAAGGAGGAAGCAATATTATGCACAACTATTTTCTCATCCAAAGTTTATAATTTTTGATTTAGAATTGATTTGGTTGATAGTCTTAAGTTCTCCGAAAGTATCTTATCATTACTCTTAAATAAATGCAATTATTATTATATCTCGCCTTACAATTCATAAGCTTAAAATTTTAGTTTATTTTTTAATTTTTTACCAATTTTTAAAGTTTTAAAATGTGTTAAAAATAGAGGTAAAAAGCAAATTCTCAATCATACTTGCAAATATTCAAAAATAATCCTTCAGCTGATAAATATAGCTTTAATTAAATATAAATAATTTTATTGAAAAAGGCTTAAATTATTATAAATTCATTTTTCTTTTGAGATTGATTAAATGCAGAATTAAAATAGGCATAAATAAGAGAGTTTTTTTTTAATGTGTATTTGAAGAAGGAGTGAACTCCAAAGAATGTATTTTCAACAAGGATAATATTGAAAATTATACTGGTATATTATAAGGAGCTGAGGAATCGAATTCACATTTTCTTCCTTCATTTAAAAATAAAGTATATTGAGCCAAAATAGCAAACTTAAATCATAAGTGAAGAAGACTTGGATAAATTAAAAGATAAGGATTTTGAAGTGTAGCCCCCTTTTTAATAACATACCCAGAGACAATATAAAAAATAAATATAATATCTAAGTTGTAAAATTATAATTGCCTAGAATAAAAATAGTTTTCTATCTCACTTACTCAATCAAAATTTCAAATTTGATGCACACTCCTCCTGATAAGATTTTCTAATAAAATTAACAAAATTTCTTTATCGATTGGACAAGAAAAGTTAAGGCTTATTTAAATGTTTGGATGGGAAGCAGATCAAGCAAAGCGGTTTTGCAAGAAAATTAAATGCCACGCTGATTATAAGGCATTTATTTTTTTAAATTTGAGAGTAATTTTAAAAAACATCAAAGAAAATATTCTTAAAAGTCTTATTAAAAAGCATAAACTACTGCAAAATTAGAAACCTGAAGGTTCGAGCGGCTTCTCTGAAAAAGAAAAGATGAACAAAAAGGGCTATCAATAAAAAGACAAGCAAATTCATAAACCATACAATTCACTTATAATATATTTTTAGAAAAATAAAATTAAAGAAGCATGCATGCAAGAGTTACAAGCAAACTATAAAATGCAGATGTTTATATAAAAGATCTTTTGCAGAGCAACTTAGTTTTAAAGATGAAAAAGGTAATTTAATGAGATGATGGCTAGAAAAAAAGAGAGTAGGTTTAGAAGCCCTAGTAATTGATTATCAAAAGATAAGAAAATGAAAAGCTCAAAATAATTATAATAAATATCAACAGATTTTAAAAAAAGAAGAGTAGGAATGAAAATATTAAAGTTGAGTAAATTTTAGGTAAAATAGTTGGAGAGCACATCTTAGATGATAAAGAAGAATAACTAAGAACCATCGGAGCTAATGGCCCTATGGAAAGGTGCAGTTTGCTAAAATAAATACAAAACAATGTTTGACAAGGAAATTATTAGTAATATCCCCTTAAACAGTCAACAGCGAGATGGATTTGCATCTCTCTAAGTGACCTAGAGCAAATTAGAATCTGCACTAAGATACATTAAAAGAAAGGGTTATAAGTAATGTGAAATTTTTCATTGGATAAAGCTAAACGAGGATGGATCAATATATGATGTGATAGGCTATTACTTTATTCATTGCGCTGAGTTCTGTAATTTAAAAAAAGAAGGTAAAAGGAAATAATTTTCTAAAGAGATCAGTTATATAATTTGTAGAAATTCTGTCTATGAAAAGGTAAAAGAAGAATAAAGAAAGCCTGAGGCATTCTTTGACCTTATAGGAGCCAATGATATCTTAGCACAAATACTTAAATGCCTTTACAAGGATGTTCAATTATAGGGATTAGTGAATGAAAGTCAGAAATTAATCAATTATCATGCAACAAGACAATGATGAGCCAAGAAAGATTATTAAACTTGATTAATTTATAAATTTGATTAAGTTTTAAAACCACTAGATATAATTATTTATCGAATATTTGGATTATTAAAAAACATTCTCCAAATTTATTAGAAAGTTTTATCTTGTGGATTACCTTCCAAAAACTATTTCAATTCTGATATATCTCATCTCCATGAGGTACGATCCAATAATTAAATACACACAGGCTGAAATCACTATCTAAAAATCATCCATATTCTAATTCTTTTGATATCCAATAATTTAATATAAAGCTTAAAAATGAATAGCTCAAAAAGAAAATGAGACTAGTTTGAGGAATCAGCTGAAGGAATGGACAAATTCCTAATGTGAGTTTTCAACTGCTGGTCGGGAGATTTTGATATAAGCATGACCTATAAACTTTCTTCACTGAAGTAATTAAACTTCAAAAAATAAAGATTTGAGTGGGGTAATATTTGACAACTTTAGAGGGATTGAATAGAGACTACTTTATGGTCAAAAGGAACTTCTTAAGATGAACGATATTAAGATGACTAAGGTGCCTAAAAACTAGGAGCTATCAGTTAAGCAAATCTTCAAGAGTGTTAAAGACGATTCTGTGCTACTGCGATTTCTCCCAGATATGGACGATAATCGCAGGCCAATTGATAACCAATATTTTTTAAACCAGCCAGAATATTAGGCTCTCATAGTCAAAAAATCACCTACAAACTAATCAGAGTGATTGCAACCCATAATTAAATTAAAAGAAATGGTTCAGCACAGAGGCAGTCAAGGATGTACAGTCAGAAGACTCCTCTAAGAACAAAAGAGAGAAAATAATATTATAGAATGATCAAAGTTTTATCTCTCTAAGTTTATCTTATATATTAAAATCACCCGATATTTCACTTAATTTTCTTTGTTATAAGTATCACTGAACAAGCAAACACAATTTATTTTCTAAGTTAAACCAATCCACTATCATCTTATCGTAGTCATCTTTATTTTCTTTTTTAAAGTCTTAAAGACCTCCTTTAATAAAAAAATACTCATATAAAAAAAATGACAATAAATTTTATTGCTTTTTAAAATATATACCTATAAATATAAAAGAAAATCGTTGAAGCTCTCAAGAAATATAATGCTCAGAGGAAGGAGTAGCTTGAGATCTGATTGTTGACTATTTACCATTTCCAAATATCTCAACAAAAGATTCTATAGATGCTGGGTCTAGAGTTTCTCGAAAGCATGAGTGAAAGTAAGCTGTCTGTTTGACTCGTCTCCAAACTTGGGGAGGAAAAGAAACTTTTCACCTCTGGCCATTTAAATAATTACAGAGAGCATGTGGAGTACAAAATATATTTGAAGAGCTGAGTAAAGAACTAAGAATAAAATGTTCAAGAACATTTCAAGTTAAATTAAGTAAATTAAATACAAAATTCCATAATATTGGAGACTAGTAAAACAGCCACCCTACTTTCACTAATGCTTTCGAGAAACAGTTGACTCACCACCTAAAGAAACTTGCACTGAGATATGTGGAGATGGCAAGAACTCAACAGCCATTAAAATTAAGAAATTTTAAATATATTAGAATATAATATATATATCACTTCAACTCTGATCTCAAGTTACTCCTTCCTCTCAGCTTTAAAATAAAAAAAGAATAAACTATTTATCTTAATTATATGTTCGGTAGATATGCAAAAATTTTGAATCTTTTAAATTTTAAATTTGAAGATATTTTAATTTCGTATTCTATTTAAAGTAGAATTGCAAATTTGTGAGTGTATTTTACTGGAAAATCAGCTATATATTCAGAAAACTTTTAAAGCAGAGTTGATATTGAGAATGAAATCCCAAATATTTATTATTGATATTTTCAACGTTAAATAAAAAAAATAATGCAGAGATTGATTGCTTGTTTGACTAATTAGATGACTGATATATATATACTTTTTGAATTTTTGTAATTTATAAGTAGAGTTAGCGTTTGCTAGAAAGCTACAAAGAATATATACAGATTGGCCTAATTCACTAACGTCTTTCATCCTGAGTAGTTTGTCTTTTTACGTTGACTGATATCAAAGTTATTTGAGTAATTTCTTGAAAACCTTGGTTGGATCTATGAGGCAGTGGTCTTAGATCTACATTACTAACTCACACAATGCTCAGATATAGTAGCTTACTAATTTTCATATTAGTAATGAGTAGACACTTCCTGTTTGTCTGAATGTTGAAGTTGTTTCTTCTTTTTTTCAATAGTTGCCAACATACTCAAAGGATTGAAGTCTGACAAAGTATAACATTCTAATAAATTTCTCAATACTTACTTTTGCAAATACACTCATCTTGGAATATATCTGTGTTCCATTCAATATTAAAAAAGATATTATTTATTCAAACAGATATAAGATCAATTAAATCTTCAAATGTATTTCATTTAATTTTTGATTCAATTCATTAATTTTATAGTTTTAACTACTAAAATTGGCTTGACTCTTAAGAATGAATTCTTTGATCTGCTTGAATCATAATGCTAAATGAAGTTAAACCCTTACTGCAGCTAAACTGAGGCTACTTGACAAGATTATGTCCCTGCTTCTTGTTTTGACCTGGGGAGGAGGCTACCACCACTACTAGAAATTTCCTTCCTAAAGCGTGGCCTTCCTTTACTGCCTCTCGCTTGCAGTGCTGGGGGGCTGTCAGCTGCAAAAATTAACTCTGGAGTAATGGACTCACTTCCTTTATGATGCCGAGTTTAACTAAGCTTATCACCATGAATCTTAACTGCGTTATTCTGATAAATACCTTTACTAAGGAACTAAACAATGTTTATTGCTATAATATTTTAATTTTATTCTTTATAAATTATTCAAATTTATTGTTTGCATCATTATTTGAGAAGAAACTAGTTTAATATCATGCTTATTTTAAACAGATTTATATCTGCTGATACTTTTTCTCACCTTCTTGTCTAAATTAGAAAAAAACTAATTTTGAAACCCCTTCAAATATTAACTGCTAAATATCTTAATTTTGAAGTTGTGAGCTTAGTGAGTATAATGATCTTATTTAATTTCCAAGCAAATTTTCAGTTTTTATTTCAAATTTAACATAATTAAATTTACATAAGTGATTATAAAATGTAATAGAATTGAGATTACAATATACAATTAATTTAAATAAGAAAAATAATGCAAAGTTTATACAACTATTCTTCTTTGATTAAATAAATGGAAAAATTTTAGATGTCTTAAGATTATATTTATACTCTATTATGGCGAAGATAGCATTAGGTAATTGCGGAATTTATTTTAGAAATTTACTTATTGTCGCAATTCCATGACACCTGACAAGTATTTGCGTACTACTAAATGTGATCTCTTGTTTTAGTTATGGATTTTGAGTCTTTGAATTAGTTGGTCCATCTTCTTCGAGCATTCGAGTAGTTGTATGAAAACTCTTCATTTGCTGTATTCGTTCATGCATTCACTCTTAGATATAAATATATATTTAAAACAATGATAAATATTATGTCTTACCTTAGCAGATAGTTTTGCAAAACTTATTTCTCTTTGCTTAGAGTATCTCCACTAATCTTAAAAAGTCTTAATTTTTTCTAAGCAGCAGCTTTTGTGGCTGTTCAATTATTTCAAACCCATTTTCTTTAAAATTGCTTTAAAAATAATGAATGAAATAAATATCATATAAAACACTCTTTTAAATCACTTTTATTTGAGAAAGGTATTTATAAATCACTTATATGAATTTGACCTATAATAAAGAAAGTCCATATTCTAGTCTTAAATCCTTGCTCCAGACAGGGAAGTCCACGTTGTAGGCTAGAGTCTACGATACTGTCTCAAAGTTCTAGGTGAATGATAAATTCACGTTCCATAGAGCCTTTTGGAATTTTTTAGCAATTTAATCTGGATTTTATGAACTCTATCAGCCAACCTTCCTCGTCTAAATCCAACACTTGCTTAATTACTTTTGAATCAATTGAGCTCCTGACAAGATGTTTAACATGCTTTTTCTATTTTAATATTTTGAACAAATAGTTTTTTGGAAGAATATGGAAGAAACATCATCAATAATTAGTATAGTTAAAATTAGTCTGTTCTTGAGATAAGAATGATAATTTCTTCTCTCAATTAAATTCCTTAACTTTTACAATATTCCTTGCAGTTTCCTTGAAATCAAGTCGATTACATTAAAAAGAATAACTTATTCTTATTGTGTGACCAGGCTATATATTTTTTGATTTTTTAAATTGTGCCTCATATTATTTTTTACTAAAATTAACGATACTCTACAATAAACGCTATTAGCTAAGGAGTTAACTGGAAATCTTGTTTCTTTTGAGAAAATTATAAATAGATTTAACTTTAACCTTGAAAAAGTCAAGATTCTCATCAGGCTAGAGAGTTTAGTGAAAGAAAATGAGTGTAGAGAGATTCATGCAAAATCATGTCCTCTCGCTCAAGCGATGGAAGAAGCTAGCAAGTCTAAAAGTGAGCATTCATAACTTAGAATGTCGAGAGAGAAGAGAAAAGGTCTTCAAATTTAAAATAATCTCTTAGTTTGAAAAGCTTAGTGTAAATGTCTTAATGTAATTAAATTTATACTTCAAAGTAGATGGAAAAGTAATTAGGTAAACTATTTTAACAAATGTTTATGAGTGAGTAGCTTAATATTTATCTCCAGTGAAGTTTGTTCTTTAATACCTACAAAGATACCTTGACTGAAAAGATCATAATGTTTATGTTACCAAGATATGTTCACCTTTTCTTTCTCTGAGGCGGTTAAACATTCCTTTGAGAGTATTCATCCTGGTGATACAAGTGAGAGAGTAAAAATTGGATATTACAATTTCTTGCTTGTTTTTTTTTTTCTTCAAGGCTTAGTTTAATTTACTAACAACTTACTTTTTTAAGTGAAGTTTATGATATCGCTTACTTAATTTTGTCTTTGCAAAATTTTTAGAACTCTTGTAAGTTTATCAGTGAGATGGTATTAATACTATTAGTCCGATCCGCTTGAGTCTCGCTCTGTCTAGCTGAATAAGATAATTTAACAGACAGAAATTAAACTTTAAATAAGTTGCACTAAAGTATTAAATTGTAAATCAACAAGCAGGAATATGAAGTCTACACTCGATCAATGTTTATAGAATTCAAATAGTCAGAACTACTTATAAAAGTTGCATCCATATAACAATAACAAGAATCACTAATGATAATGATTTTGAAGGAAAAAAATATCATTAAAATAATAAAATTAAATTCATTCAATTTTAATAAACTAAGCTAGATATTAACTCTGCGATCACACATTTTAATATAATTGCACTCAAATATTAAATCTACTCATATAAAAATTTGTTAAGTGAATGCAGTCAAACTTATATTTCTTAAAGTCAATTTTATAAATGGAATAAATTTTAACAATTCTATTAATGAAGCACTCTATGTTGAATTTCCTAAGAGTGGGTGCTCTAAACCACATTGGTAGGTTCAGCTCAAAGCACGATTCTTACTTTACAGAGCTGCTTACTGCAGTTTTACTTATTTAAATTTATATTTTGAGTGAGATGCTGCTTGCCTCTCTTCCAAGTCATGGATCTGTAATACTTCAGATACTCAAAAGGAGAAAACAAGTTGCTCAAGATGTCCTTAATTATAATAAGAAAGAAGTCAAAAAATGATAAGCTTTCAGTGAGACAGATTTATAATGGTATGGAAGATGAAGCCGATCTTAAGAAGTTCCTTAGCGAGAAGACCATTGATTTCCAATACAACTTCAAAGAGATAAATACACTCCAGCCTGAATACCTTTATCATATTGTCAAAGGTACACAAGAAAAAGGAGAATAGCAGCTGATTATGCAAAAAAGAATATTATAGGGTAGAATGCTTGATAGAGGTTATCAAAAACCTAATGAAGATAGAGTTGTTGAGCAAATTGAAATATATTAAATAAGAGAGAGTTTAAAGCATTTTAATTTGATTTAATGAAGGAGTCAGCTCTGACTAAAGAGTATCTATAATTGCCATTTATTTTACTCCACTAGTCTCGTTTTAAGTTTTAGTGTCTGCGCTTTGAGTAGTAATTTATTTTTAGGGTGAGGCAAGAGTCCTTCTGGATGTTGTAATCAGAGAGGGTTCTGATTGTTCTTGTTAATAATCTTGTTGTTGATGTTGTTCAAAAGTACGCATGTAAGAATACTTTAGTATTGTTGAGCTTTGCAACTAAGATGAGTCTCAGGTGATTAGAAGGGATACCTTTGTTAATCTTTCGCCTCCTAAATTGACATCATCAAGTCTTTTAGGTTGAGCTTGCTGTAATTTATGTAGAGGTTGAAGTAGTTGATGTAGTTGTTGAGGTAGATATTTTAATTAAATAAAACTCTATATTTAAAGCGTTATATAATATGAATTTCAGAGCAAGGAAACAATCTCAATGTATTTCTAATAAAAAATATCCTACGGCCATGTATTCATATTCACACTATACTTACTCATCTCAGACTAGTGGCTATATCAGCTCACTAGCCACTCTTTATCTCGAGTGAGAAATTCTCAGTCTGAATTTATTATAAAAGAATAGATGAACGTTATAGCTCATGAAATATAGTCTTTTAAGACTATGAAGGTTAGGAGATAGATACCGAACCTTCCTTCATTTGTCTCTACACTAATTTTAAAAAATAGATCCGAACTCAGAATCGAAGTAGTATTACAATTAAAACGAGTTAATGATCCGGAGCTCAACTAACAGCACTTTAAACTTCGACTGCGATAGAATCTTAAATAACCTCTATTATATTTAATATTTGTATCACTAATATTAACAATATCCTACTCATCCTATTCATCAAAAGTTCTCTCATTTCTCATCGTCAATTTCACAGAAAGCTTGATTAAAATTTTTCACAGCATTAATTCTCTTATTCTTTAAGCATAACTTAGTTTTTAGTCTCTTGTACCTGCTCTTCACTCAAAAAAAGTAGTACTCGATTGGGTTAACAAAGAGGAGTTATGTTGCGTGAAGGTGAGTTCTATATTCACCTCATTGTACAGCTTAGTCATTGTTTGGTTCAGTGCACTCAAAGATTTTTAAGCAGTATTGCTAGATTAAAGTTATCAGCTATCCCATAATAAAGTCCATCGATCGATTTATAGTGGATGTTCAAGATTTCGAGACCTTTGAAAGAGAAAGGCCATATCCAACTGCCAGTCCTCTCTAAGTTTGAAACATATTTAATATTTGTTTCTTCTTATGCTAAATTCTAGACGACGCCTTATTGATATAAACATTTCTTCATCCACAAAAAGGATTTCATGCTAGTACGATATTGAATACTGAACTAGGTGAAGCATCTAAATCTTCAGTTCCAATAAAGAATAATTCTACTTGGACTGAGGTAGTTGGCTACTACGATCACCTTCCTCTTTATTCCATATCGGCTATAGATTGATATCGAGGGAGGTGAAGAGAGTTCAATACATGGAAAAGTCACTGAACCAGAACGTAACGTACTTTCAAAGTCAAATAACTCCAATTCTTGATTTTTTCATAAATAATTATCCATATCAGCATTTGAGAGAAGAACTATCGCTAGTCATTAGCATTATTTTGTATGAATAACAAAACTCTGATGAAATATTTTTACTTCAACCATCTTATAAACTTGAGCAGAGATAAATTCCTGCTTGTAGCTATAGTAAATTGAGGCTTCTTTTATCTTTTTCATCTCAATACCACTTGCTGAATTTAAGGTTCTTTTAAATTTAAATATTTCGCTCCTGATTTTCTTCTTTGTCATCTTTGTTAGTCATTCTATTCAATTATTTAGACTAAAATTCTCTGTGTATGTTCTCACTCTACTTAATTATTTTCTAATTGTGAATTTGAAAGTGGAAATATTGATTTCTTGAGTAATTTTTACTTGAATGGAAGCTTATTTAAATAATTTTGAATAGATATTTTATTTATGTTGAACTTTTTAAAATATAAATATAATTTGTTTGGTTTAATTAGGTTTAAATCTTTGAATGTTATTAAATACTTCCAAACTGTGGACAAGGTTGTTTAACTAGAATTGAGATAGTAATTTGGTCCAACTATATTTGAAGCAGGAGATCTTGATCTTATTGGGGCTTCTCAAAAGTTTGAGCCATTTAAGTATTTTGAGTTCGTTATAACTTTTAAAAGGTTTGAGTAATTTGATTGATATTTATTTATTTGTTCTATATCTTATTTTAAAGCTTTATGTATTTAGTAAAGCTGAGGGCTGTTAAGACTCTTTAGGCGCTACAAATAGAGTCATCAATTCTACCCATTCATTCCCAAAAACTCAGATCACTCAAATGGCTCAATGAGCTCATGCGCTCATATTCGCCAGAAAGTTTGATTTCTTATTTATAATTTCATAAGATACTCTTAAAAAATTTGCAAATGGAGTTATAAAGTTTGGGAAAGAATTTATCGCAATAATTTTAGCTTTAAGAATCAAACAATAAAAAGAGGGTCAAATTTTCCAGCCACGATAACAATATCTATTCACCCCTTAATTCATCTTTATATCATTTTTAGCTTGAATACTATTTAAGATTACTAAAACTAGAATTAATATTGGATAAATTAAAAAGTATTATTGCAAATTTCTATCACATTTGCTTATCCTATTTTCTTTAGAGAGCTCACTCATCTTATAAAATTTTAATGTAAGTAGAATTTAATATAAAACTAATCTTACCTTTAGATTAATCTTTAAACCATCAAAATTCATTGAGTCTCAAACATAAAAAAGGAAGTAAATTTTACAAAATTTATCTATTTATTAAATTGTCGAAGAGATTGAATGGATCTCAGATGCAAAGAATTTAGATAAGATATCAATATGGCTGCTTGTGAAATATTAAGATTAGTCGTAAGCCTGAGTTAAGGCTTTAATTGAGTTAATGAATTGTAGTTTGTGCAATAATTTTTTGTTACTGATCTTTATTTGCTAAAATGATAATTTATTTTATATAGGGAATATAGGATGAATGTGAATGCATGATCATCGATTAGTTTTACTAAGAAATACATTCTGATTAATTCCTTACTCTTCGATTCATATTATATTACGCTTTAAATATAGAGTTAATTTAATTTAAATGTCTAACAACTACATCAACTACTACATCCATTTATACATCTAAAACAGCAAGCTCAACTAATAAATCTTTAAGGTGCCAGCCGAGGAGGCAAGTGTCCAGAGTAAGAAAGCTATCCCTCCCGTCAAGCTCAAAGAGCTACAAAATGTGCTTGGATTTTGATACTTTTGAACATCATCAAGATCAAGATCCTCAACAAGAGCTAGCAGAACCCTCTGCAACTACAAAATATAGAACGAGTCTACACGTACCCTATGTAGACAACTACTTTGAACGCAATCACTGAAACTGAAACTCAGACTGAGGTTCCCGTCATGATGATCTTGACATTGAATTGCTAGGAGCTGACTATCTCATTAAATTAAAGAACATAATACTTTTATACTATCTCTAATTTAATAAACACCACTTTGCTCAAGAATACAATCTTGATTTGGTTCTGCTTACCCACGATCAACTAATCATATTCATCCCATAATTAATTAAATCTAAAAGCAATCATCTATTTCGTGAATTCTATTCATATTATTTAATATAAGTATTTTATTTTTAAAGGAGAGAACCTCCTTCTTTAGGTAGTTTTCCATATAAATGGATACTGTGTAATTGCAATGTCTTGCAGATTTAAATTGATGAATAATTCCACTTCTACCTGCCTTATTCTGTGCTTGAGTAGTCAATCTCTTTGACTCTAATTACTCTAAATGAGTCTACTAATTCTGCAACTCTCCCTTTTTAAGTCTTAAATTGTTATTTGCTTCTTTAGTCTTCTGGACACTAGATTTCCTTATATTACTAGAAATGAATTCATCAACGAATTTATTAAGTTTAAATTACAAGCAATTTCGGTTCACAAATGAGGAAACTTTTCTTTATACTTAAGACGCTGGTTCATTAAAATTTAAATATCATATGTATTTTATAAACTGACGATCCCAATTTAGATTACCTCCTTTATTTAAATATGGGATATATAGAAATAGATGATCAAAGAACTTAAGATAAATTCAAAAAGAGAATAACATTACCATTAGAGCTGATAATAAATTAAACATTAATTTGATTCTTTGAATTAATTAAAAATGGGTTTTTACAACCTCCGAGGTAAATATCATTTTGAGACTTGGACATCCATATTTCATATAAGAGTGATCCTTTCAGCCTCCTTCAAAACATTCGCTCTAAATCTTCTCTAAGAGATTGTAAGTGCGCTTTATATACTTTTTTTATTAATTAGTGGAAGGATAAAGTTAATTTTAGTTATAGATGAGCAATAATTCAGACATTTAAAGTACAAAATGCCCTGAAAATATCCTTGCTCCCACAAGAGGCGCTAAAACTTATGAGTGAAATTTAAGTGAATCTTCTTGTAGTTGTCAAAATCTTGGCAGGTATCTAGTTCCTTGTTCAAATTTTGTATTTTAAATAGATGCATTTGCGATAACTAATTCATATTCATCCCATAATATAAAGAGTAATTCTTTCGACGTGACATCTTGGTGTTTGTATGCTTATAATATTTTAATATATCTTATGGTTTGGACTTCATAAAAAATAAATCCAATAATTGCAGGTTTATTTTTTTTATTTGTATTAAATACAGAACTTTTTTTTTAACTTATCATTTTTTACATTAAATTCCTACCTTACATAACTTATTTATTTATATACTTTTTTTAATAAAAAACAAACAAACACAAAAACTCTAATTTTAAATTATTTTCAATTAAATCTCATTTGTATAAATTTATATTCTTTATATTTGTCTTTTGTCTGAGACTTGCATTAGATTACTCAAGCATATTAATTATTAAACCTCATTATGTAAAACTTTTTCTAAAGAGCATGTTTTACTAGATTATAAAATAATTTAATAATTAAACTTCTTCCCCTCCTAAGAGAGTTATTAGTTGAATTTATTCTACTACTCTGAGATGAGTGTACCTTTGGGATGGGTTACTTCATTTTATTATTAAATTCAAAGTGCTATTCAATAACCTATACTCTTTATTACGCCAACAATCAAAATACTTCTGACCTCACTCTCTCTTACGCTCCCATATTCAAATATTAATATATCATTGACAAGATATATTTATGATTTTACTCTTTATAGATTTCTATCCAAAAAGTAAAAATATTTATCACATATTTTCAATTCTCTGATATTATGTTAGAATCTTAAAGATTTTGAACTAAATTAATTATCTAAAATTTATAATTGTTTTAATTAGAATTATTATTTTTACTAAAGTCATCTAATGCAAATAATTTTGTGCAGACATACATTTAAATAAAGTTAATATATTTTCTATTACCTAATTATTCTTCTTAAAAAATTTTAAGTTATTTGATTACTCCATGTATATATACTTTTGGAAAAGTTTTAATATTAAAGAATATTGAATTGAAGGATTGATAGAGTAATATATTTTTTAGAGCATTTATTTATTTTTCCCTCTTCAATAGTTATTACCAAAAAATAATATCATATTCTCTTATGATAGTTCATCCCAGCACTTGGATGTGTAAACATCAGACACCAATAATGTTGCTGACTACTTATTTGTGTTTGTTGCAACTGGCTCTAATGGATTCACAGCGTAACAACAAATCACGGTCTTCTTTAATTTGAATTATTTGATTGTCAGCATAGTGTACTTAATTATTTAAAAAGCACTTAAAAATAAATTAAAAAAATATATTAAAGAAAACTAATTTTGTTTGTGTACGATTCTTTGCTCCCCACTACTACAACAACAATTACCACTACAACTACAACAACCACTACAACTACAACAACTACTACTCCAGCTCCCACTACGAGTTATTAAGTAACCTAGACAGTTACTCCAATCCCCTCAACTACAGTAATTTAATAAGAACCTCGACTACCATGGATGGACATCTTTTCGAATTTGACAGTTGTTTTATTTTTGAGATAGGAAATTTAGCCACATACCTTTTACCAGGAGACCACAACGCTTATGGCCATGCAAATGTAAATTACGTCACTCTTCCTAACGACCCACCTTCTTAACTTGTTTAGTACTATCCACAAATACGTAGTCTGACTATGAGCAGCAGATTTAATATAAGTTGACTCTATTTACTCCTATCTATACGTAGATTATTTCTTCTATATTATAGTTGTCAAGCTAACAAAATAATATAATCTTAAAATAATTTAAAGATTTATTTGTAGTCTGTCTATTTACCCATACAGTGAGCAATTTTTAGGACCTCACCTCATTAAAGTTAGATGCGTTGACTCTTATCATTAATGTAATCATATTATGAATGCCAAACTAATGGGAATTCCACAAATAGCACCATAGTTGGGGATGGATATTTCTAAACTTACACAATCGACTAATTCATTCTAAAATTGAATGCAATAGCAGCTATTCTCAATTAAAATTCAATTTTTTCATTCTGAAATATCAATTAAAATAAATTTAGCGACTTTCCATTAAATAATAAATTATAAAATCAATATGGTTATATTTTCTAAAAGTTGCCTAGTATTGCGAAACAAAAGTGCTATTTTTAAAAGATATAGTTGAATATCAGATGTAATTTTAATAAAAATATTAAATACAAATGTTCTAAGAAGACATTTATGATTTATACAATTCTAAGAGCATTAATTCTTTCTACATTTTTGAGGGAAGCTCAGCTAAGTGCTTATTATAAATACAAGTTCAGATAAGGAAGGAATTTAAAAATCAAGTAGAATGCGCGCATCATATCTCTCTGCTAATCGATGAAGTTGAGATCATGAAAGAAGTAAATTTTATTAATTATTGATGAGCTATCGAATAAGCTCTAGATCAGGTAGTGAATCTATAATTATTGCAAATGCCACGACGATTTATCAACTCTTCATTTATGATTTTAATAAATCACCGATTTTAACTTAATTCTCAATAATATTTAACCCTTATTTATTTGGTAAAATATAATAAATTTTACCTGAGAATTGTGTAAAATTATTTAAGAAATTTTATTGGTTTAATCATAAGAAAGAAATTTTAAATGATTATAATTATTTTTTAATCAATCAGAACAGCTCTGGGATGGCTGAATTCCTTCATTAGGAGGATGTAAATTACATTTACGACTTATTAAATGATTGTTAATTTTTTCATAATATGACATCATGAAATTAATTTGGTAATAATAAAAAGATGAAAAGTAAAAATGCTCAACACTTTCTATTAATAAGTTTCAGAAAATTAGGCCACAGATATTCTTCTTATTCAAATGGATTTGTTACTGTGGACTTTGGAAAAAGTTAAAATTTAAAAGTGTCTCGATTCCTAAGTCTTTCTCTACTTTCAATAGCGTCGTCATGACTTTCTCTCTCATTATAGAACATTTTTTATTTCAAAGTAATCATTTCAAAAGAAATATTTTATATTAAGTATTCCGATTTTAAATGAACTCAGAAGTATTAATATAAAATGTAATTTTACTCTCTTCATTAGTTATTTACACTTCATATTTAATCCATAAACGTAGATCGAGATTAAAAACTCTTGAGGCAAATTAAGAGTGAAAGTAATAATTTTTATTAAAACAATGGTTTACTTCTAGATATGATTTTTCTATTTTTTTCTTTTAGAAAGAACAATTTATAAATAGGAGATTCGTAGTAGAGTTCTATCACTTATTTAGAGTTTCGTGGAAATGGTAATTTAGCTATTCCCAAGCTTATAAGACCAGGTAATATATTTTGGTGAAATAATTCTTAAAGATGAGACTAAAAATATTTATTTATATTTAAATGTGGGATCCTTTGTTTCACAAGTAGCATCAACTTTGATACTTATGAGTTTTGGAACCAATATCGTATTGTAAGCTTCCAAACTTTTATTTTTTTAATAAGAGTATAAAAGCATAAATGATAAATTTATTTTGTTCAGATTATAATTTATATTTGTATTCTTTCACCTTATTACTTTAATTTCTTTAGTCTTATACTTTGATTTTTTTATCTATTTTTAAAAATATGATTTATTTCAAATTTTAAATAAAATTATCCTTTATCATTATCTTAAAAACCTGACTATATTTTCATATAGAGCAACAACTATGTAGTACCTGAAAAAAAATGTCTTTTAAAAATTGATCTTCTTCCTTCAGATGCTCTTATGAATTACTTGTTTAAGTTTCCAGACTAAACTCCATACAACCAAAGATTTGATACTCTTGATATCTTTAAAAACTGCTCAAAGATTTATAGAAACTTAACTAATCACGTTATACAACTCACTACATTATATTTTGTATTCTGGAAGATATGGGCTCCAACAATATCTACCTTTTCATGATACTGTGGCTAATTCCATTCATCTTGCTTTTAATTTAAAAGATAAGTTTTGAGGGTCCTCAGTTCTGCTCATCGATAGTAAGATTCTTATTATTTCTCATACTATGATTGCTAGTATCATGAGTGCATTCATTCAATTGACAAAACTGTTTTTCACTTTGTTGTTTCACTTCTTAAATTTGTTCTTTCTTCTCTGATGGCAATATTTTTGCTTGGATTATTAATCATGCTTCCTCCTTTGTTTTGCTTTTTGCTCAGGAAATTCTAGTCTGAACTAGAGTAAGATAACCAATTTAATTTAGGGAATTTTATTCTGACACCTCTATTATTAAGTGATAGAATGCAATTATAACTCATTTATTTAAATGCGAAACAATTTTTTCCTTTTATTTTAATAAATGAATATAGATCATGTGAAAAACATCTTGGGTTAGCTCTACGAAGGCATAAACGTGAATAGCGCATCTGCTCTTGACTCAGTAATGCTTTTCCAAGTAAGACGACTTGCTTTTGCATTGGTAGCAGTGTTCTTCGCTAACTATTCAGGCACTCTACATATCATATTTTTAGTCACTCAGCAACTTCTCCATGTCATTTACATTTTAATAGATTATTAAATTAAAAATAATAGAGTAGTTAAATCGTATTTTAATAATTCAATTTGGCTTTAAGTAGCTTTAAGTGAAATAGGATTAGAATTTTAAATCTTTGGTGCCCAAATGTAAATCTACTAAATTAACAAGATTAAGATGAATTTAAAAACGCCTGACTTAGCTATTGCATTAAGCTAATTTAAAATTAAAATGAAAACACTAAAATATATCATTTTTAATTTATTTGCATTCTGGCATCAAAACCCAGCAATTCAGCGCTTAAGAATAGAGTTGAGATCTTCAATGAAATCTATATTATAAAATTTATAATCGCAATTCTAGTGATGATCTATCTTATTAATTTAAACTATCACTGTTTTATTTTTCAGGACTTTGTGTAGGATGAAGATATCCAATACTATAGGATTGAATTTTTTAAATGACTGAATAAATTAGTAAAATCAATTACGAGAAATGTAAAGCTGCAGACAGTACTTATGCGAAGTTTAGAGTTATAATTTTGATTTTCTAAAGTATTAGCGTTTTATGTTTGTGCATTCCTTTTGACTGAAAATTCATTCAGAAGGAATAACTAATTTGTTTAGTCTAATGAATCTGAG
>JAJKFJ010005091.1:0-19831 GCA_027382625.1 Tetmemena sp. SeJ-2015
TGCCTCATTTAAGCACTCACCCACCAGCCAATGGATTACCAAACCAGAAAGCCTTCAGGGAAAGGGCGACCGGTGCCTAGTGCCGGTCGTGTGCGTCCTGAATTTTAACTTTCTAATTTAATAATTGCATCTATGATAAATTTTCAATTGTCTTAAACCCTTTTTCTAGACATCATTGAATGCTTGAGAGGATCTATACCATCAATTACTCCTAGAGAAGCCATGACCAAGATAATTGAGCGCTTCTTAAAGAATATAGGCAGCTGGGCTTGCACTACTAAGATCTTTATTGTGCTACATCGTTGCCTCTAGGACACCGGCCTCTCTTTGAAGATGTCTCAAGAACTCAAGTCGAAGGAGCATCTTCTGCACTCTTACTAAAAGAAAGCTACTGACACAAGCTATGAAGCTAAGATGTATGCAGAGATCTTAAAAAATGATATGAAGCATGAAAATGATGTCAATTAAATATCTCCCAGATGTACAACTCTTACATTAAGTTCTTCTACAATGCAAAGCTTCAATCTCAAATATTGAACATGCGCATGACCGAAGTATCTGCTAAGCTGAAATCTTTCTAGATCCAGGACTTATTGAAGCAATACGAGACATTTGACGCTTTGATTCTCCAAATCTTCTCTCTCTATGAGCACTAATCTTTCTGCAAGCGCACTCGCCTCTTTTCAAATGTTATTCAGCTGTTGTTCATAGACCTACTCCAAATTTACAAGGTCTTCTATGTGCTCATAACTGAGGTACTAGAGAGATTCACTGAGCTGCAAGTCGAATAAGCTAAGAAAGCTTTCGTAGTGTATCAAAACTTCGTCAGCTTCACTTAGACTATGAAATCTAAGACTAACTTCATAATGAATGAATTCTAATTCTCAGTGAAGCTCCCCGAGTTCTACTAACTATTTATATATCAAATAATTGCAGGTCTTTTCATGCATTTAAACCAGACTCTGCTTTAGTGATGACTTTAAAGCAGTGTATCGAGGAGAAGTCATTTAACCCAAGTGGCAAGGGTCAGTAGAACTTAGATAATGTTTCAAAGCAATTGCGTGGAGGTATGAACAGGAGCTAATTTTAAACTGGCTACTCTGATGGTAAAGTGTAGAAAGATGAGCATCACTTCTCAGCTGAGGAGTATCTTTTCAAAAGCATGTAAAAGCAAGAAGACTCAGATTCAGGGGAAGATTTCGATTACGGAGATGAGGAGGAAGAGGAGGAAGGCTTCTCATTCCAAAATGGTGCTGCTGAAAGTGACTTCAGACCAAGTGAATATAAGCCAGCGAGCTAGAGTGCAGATAATTAAATCCGTTGTGGAATATGCTTACAACATTTTAATTACGATTTGATGAACTTCATCACTCAGATGGACGTTCCAGGCTAGAGTAGCAGCTCTTCAAGTGCAAACACCACAACTTCATTCTAAAATAACTAGTCTTCTAACAACAATCAAGCAGGAAGCAGTTTGCTTGATGATCTTTTCTTTGGCCAACCTTCCACTACTACAACAACTATTGCTTCATAGCCTCTTATTGCCTAAAGTAATAACTTTGGTCAAAATAGCTTGTAATCAAATTGATGCCAAATTTTAAACTTATTATAGCGGCTTTGGTTAGTAGTAACAATAGCAGTAATATTAGCAGCAGCAACCAGGATTTTAAGCTAGCTAGTTCAATACACAATAGGTAGCAGCTGTAGATCACTTGTTCGATTTCAACCAGCCTTTGATATCTTCTTCGGGGGTGAATAACGTCTAGCAGCAAAATCAAATGGACTAATTTAAGCAACTTTATACTAACGTGCAGCAAATCCAACCAACATAGGTAGTCACTGCTCAAAACTAGATTATTAAAGTTCATTTCCTAATTTATATGAATATCTCTGAATGAGATGCAGTAGCAGCAACCACCTCAGCAATAACAATTCCAGTCAAACATGATGGGCATGAATGGCATGGGCTATGGAACAAATGCTGGAATGGGAGTTATGGGAATGAAAACTGGCATGGCTATGGGCGGTATGGGAATGGGTATGGGCATGAATTCTGGCATGGGGATGCAAGGAATGGGTGGCATGAATGGAATGGGAATGGGAGGAATGAATATGGGCATGGGAATGAACACTATGTAAGGAGGAATGGGTATGAACAACTAATTCATGACCGGAGCAGGTATGAACACTATAAATCGGAATTAAATTAAAATAATAAATTAAGAGTTTTAAAATTTTGGCTGTTAAAATGCAAGCTACTAAGCTCAATATGGGTCTTGTTCGATAATTTATAGAGTTTTATTATGAGTTTGCTCTGCTGTCATAATTTTTGGAGAGCTCTGTGAATTAATATTGATGTTGCAAACTCTGAATAAAGAAATGAGCTAGATTTACAAACTTATGGCCGAGGTATTTCTTGAGACAGACTTCCTTCAAAGAAGTTACAAGGATGAAGCTGCGTATAATTTAATGCTAAATCTAATGGTAATAATTACAACCCAAAAACTCACACTTCAATTCTCTTTTTCATTCAATTTTCAGCTATAATATGATGGGAGCAGCCGGTGGGATGAACTAAGGCTAGGCTTTCATGACTAACAATCAATATCTCATCATTTTATATATGATAATATATATTGCCATTTAGATTTTAAATTCTTATTGTAAATACCTTCCAAACACAGCAATAGAATAATATGGGCATGGGTATGTACAATAATCAGTAGTCTAGCTTCCCTACTGGAAACCAAGCCAATAATAATAACTTCTAATAAAACTAAAATCAGCAGTAGCAGCAACAGGTGAACAGAGGATCATCTATTTATTATAAATTATTGCAACTATATTTAAATGATCAGTGGCCAATAATAATGAATTCACCTTCTGGTGAGTGTGATAGAATAATACTGAGTCATCTGTTGTTATAGGCAAGTAGAAAATAGCTAAATCATGTTTCTTAAGCTTTATTTTAAAGGATTTTAGCTAATCTCTACATATAAAGATCTAAGCTTACAAAACATTCTGAAAAAAAACTGAGATCTTATTGTCATATTTTTTGTAAATCAGATGATAATTGGAAACGGTCAGAAATTTGTAGACAATACAACGAGAATAGTTTGAAATCTGTAAAGCATAGTCAAGTTAACCAATCCTGGTGGATATCTACAGATTAAATTTGAATTCTTAAATCTTAAAACTACAAAATATATTTTCTTCAAAAAGGAATATCAATATCAAATATTGTAAACAAAGTAGTGTAGTGAGAATTTATTGAGCAAATAAACAAAAAAAGTGGTTCCATCGAGTATAAAATACGCGGAATATTTGTAAGTCAAGAAGTTTTGATTAAAATTTCTCGACCGAGAGGTATTTATAGCAAAGTTGATATTTTCAAGGTCTATTTTCAAAGATTTTGCTTCTTTTACTATGGCAAGAGTATCAATTTTTCCTCATTCAAACTACAATTGGCACTTGCTCTGCAGTCTATCCGAAGCATCTCTAGTAGAGTAGGTCTTATAGTTATTCTTGCACTATTAGAACTTCTCCTTGCACTCATCCTTATAAGATTTATCAGCCATTGGAGTGTAAGTGCCGCTGCAAAGTTAAGGGAAGAGGCCAAAGAATTCTTTGTAGCCTCCTTCTAGCAGATAGATTTCACTGTAGAATAGTTAGGGATAGAAGTCTAAGTGAAGGCGTCTATCTATTTCTCTGAGGGCTCTGTACATTTTGGGACCACGATGTTGTGAAAACTCGCAGTGGAAGATTATCACAGTCTAAGTGGACTTCAAATCTTTAAGTTTAAGACTAATTTGAATGGACATCAACTGCTCAATGGTTTGCTAATTAGAGAAGAAGAAATCTTCCATTTACTCCGGAGTTGACATATTTAAAGCTCCTTAAATGTGGCCTCCTTAGTACTCGTAGTCAAATCGACAGTCGATAATTAGCTTGGACAGCTTAGACTTAACTATATTATCAAATTTCTATATCTAAAGACTTTTTGCTTGTGAAGTCAAACATTGATGCTAACTCCTCTGGGCAAATAGTGTTCAGGTCAGGATGTCTGCAATCCTCTTACCTAGACAGTAGCTGAGCATCAGAATCAACTTTGTAGAGATCTTCTGAGATATTCATAGGTCTCTAACCTAGAGTTGCCTCATATATGTTATTATGAGCTCTAGTTTCATTTATAGAGAGGCCTTTCCTTGAATATGGAAGAGCAAATTAACATACTTATTTAAGCAGGAGTTGCATCCTCATCATCTGGATTGATGATGCCTATCATCTCCAGTCTTGATATTTTCTTAATTCTTCTCCTTCTGCCACCTCCATTTTCAGGGTCGAAAATGAACTTGTTCTTTCCTCTCTTCTGTAGTAGCTTTTGCAAGGGTCTGCTCTCATCATTATCAAACTCGTCCACATCTTAGCTGAGTCCTAAGCTCTCTTAGTCTTCAACTTGGGATGAACGTTTAGAATTATTTAGATAGATAGTTGAAAATGAATAATTTATTCAAAGTTTAGAAGGGACCATCTATAGAATAGGAGAATCCTGATTTTGAATATGAAGTGACTAGCATTTGCTGCCAAGTCTATATAGCGATTACTTGCTTTTTAAGCTATTATCAGTTAATACCTCCATTTAATCCTAAGCTGTTGAACCACAATTAAAAGGCTAAATTGAATTTAAATACTTAAAATTGATATAGTTGGGTTGATTTTCCTAATCTTAATAAGATAAGTTGCGAATCACTGATTTAGTATTTTAGAATAGGCCAGATAAAGCCTGAGATTGGGTATTTTTACTATCTGATCCACTTTCATCATTGAATAAACTAAGAGTCTTAGGATTTAAATAAAAGTTATAGAAATGGAAAAAAAACTTTAGCCTCTTTGTTATCGAGCCTACGTGATTACTAAAGAAGTCAGAGGGACAGAGTCTCATATATAAGATGGCATGTTAATAAAAATTGAATGCAAATCTCTTTGCTTGTTCTTTCGATCTGAGAGAGCTTTGGACATAATCGT
Source organism: Tetmemena sp. SeJ-2015 (assembly GCA_027382625.1). Classification (NCBI taxonomy): domain Eukaryota; phylum Ciliophora; class Spirotrichea; order Sporadotrichida; family Oxytrichidae; genus Tetmemena; species Tetmemena sp. SeJ-2015. The sequence goes on from JAJKFJ010005091.1 coordinate 5,026, forward strand.
TGTCTGCGCTGACAGAGTATTTAAGGCCGAGGAATTACGAGGCAGGGAGGCTTTTAGGAACTTTGTACTCATTTACTTTAATTTTTTAATCAACATTCAATAAGAGATATATGAATAAGTACTCTGCAGCAGCATCTTCTTCAAAGGTAAAATCTTGCTGACCCAATCTGGAAAATTGCCTTTGGGTGGCGATTTCCGATTCAAAGTTTGAATTATTGTAACTGATAGTTTAAGAAACTACCCCTTCTTTTTGCCTGTAGGCACAAAAGTTCTTGCTTTGCACTTCTATGAGTTAAGAAGGGTTATAATTTCCACTACTGAGGGAGTTAGCAGTAGAGATGCTTGAAAAATTTCTATCCATGTTAAGGGAGACAAAGTTTTACAAATAAGAAGAAGGAATTAATGAGTGAGTGTGATTATGGACTTAAAATTTTGGTTTGAATAGCTTTAGTGGTTACTTAAGAATTCATTTGAATTTAGTGCTGAGCCTATGAAGTCTTCTTCCTCTGCCACTTTGAAGTTTATGGAATACTTAAAACAATATTAAAAATAGTTAACAAGGTTTTACTTTTGAGTTGGTCTATTTTCTATGCTCTCTATGCATGAGAAATCATTATCCTCCTAATCTCTGATAGATCTATGAGATAAACCCGCTTAGAGATGTTGCTCAGTTTATGCAAATAGGGTTTCAGGGGCGATTTCAAAAGGGTTTTCGGTAATTTTAGGCACTTAGTTTGCAAAAGGCAGGTATTTCTTGTTCTTATGTGCGAGAGGTGGCTTCATAGAGGGCTTTGCGCTTGAAATCGCAGTGGAATAAGAAATTTAGCTCATAGTTTGCGGAGTTTCAGACTCAAACTACTGCTAGTCGCAAACAAGTTCATAATTTACTTTAACTTAATAGTATTGACTCGTGAGTTCTTCAAAGTTAAAAGTTCTCTTGATTCCTTAAAGAGACTCAAAGCCTTGAGTCTCTGTCGCAATAGATGAATAAATAGCACATTTAAATATTAATAGCTTATGAAGTACGCTGGGAGGGGACTCGAGATTCCCTGACACTAAGTAAGTGCTCCTAGTCATCAAAGTACTAGTCTTCAGTTCTTATTTTCTGCAGCCTCTGTAAGACCAAGTTTTGCTTTGAGGCAGCTGGTTTGAAGTTAAAAGGTTACTTCTGAGCGGGTTGGCGCTTTTACATGCTTTGATAGTCAAATGGGGAGTAGTTCATGATGAAAGATGAGCTTGAAGTGTGAGGTAGTTGCTGAGGTTTTTCGGGTAGTCTTAAGAGGTCCGAGAGGCGTTTAAACTTCTCTAAGTATGATGAATTAATTATTTAAATTTAAATTCAATTTAATTTACGCTCTTTTCAGACCACACAGCTGCTATCTACAATAAATATTTTAAGATAAAATTTAACTATTTTGGTCAAGTTATTGAAAGAGGCTGCACTTGTTTTCGAAAATATGGAAAACTCACTCTCTCGGAATCTAAGTTTTAGATTTGGAGATTTCTGGGCCGCTTTCTACTCCAAAACCTTTCTTTTTGGCTATCATAATATCTGTGGACAATTTTATAGTTCCCGCTTCTGAATTAAATAAGCATTAAAAAATTCTCTAAACTTATCAAAATATATAAGCTTCTTAATTCAATATAAATTGAATTCCTATGTATGATCTTCTCACTCTTGTTCTTGTTGTTAAAGCCATAGTCCTAAAGAGCATACTCTGCAGGCATTTCGTGCGGGCGAACTGATCTCTGCTGCTAGTAGTTTTAGTTTAGCAGGACTTGTTAGCTCTAGTTGGACTGTGAGTTCTGAGACTCAGAAGACTCATGCTGCTCAAACGCGTCTATCCTTTCATTCCTCTTCAGCAAATTATTCTTAGAGTGGAAATCTCTCTGCCTCTCACTGTCTCAATAATATAAGAAGATACTAATATAGGATGAATAAGAATGGAGAATCGGAGGTAAGAGATACTTGAAATAAATTAATCAGTAGACTTTGATTTGAATCCTGATGTTCAGATGGCTAACGCCTTGATGAGTCGTTTTTTGGACCAAAGTTCGAAACCCACAGGTAAAACTCTTTTTTTGATTTTTTTTTCTGACCAATATATTTAATAGCAACAGCAATAAAAATAGCAACAACAACAATAACAGCAGCAAAAATATTTTAAGAAATATTTAAAATGATGATGAAGATTAGAAAGATGAGGAAAATTAATTAGCGGAAGAATAGTTTGAAAATAAATTAGAGATGTTTCAAAAAAGTGAAATTCAAAGCTGATATAGTTAGTCTCAAAAATACTCAATTAAAGATCAAGGCAGTTATAAATCTAGAGATGTCTTTGTTTAATTAACCATAAGATCTTTTTCATCTCTTTTTAAGAATCTCTCTAATCCATTCATATTCTACCTATAATGATGCGATAGTCTCCTACTTAGCTTTGCAACTCATCCTCGAGGTCAGCCTACTCAGAAATAGCGTCAGGATGACTGTGCAAAATATTACTCTCACTCAATAATATAATGGATTTGTTTTTTGAGTTGCAAGTTCTTCTTCTTGATAGTAATTTGGTGAATAGTGAGTTTGTGATTGGGACCCGCGGCCATCACATCTTCTCCTAATTAAGACGTTTGCTCCAATAGGAAGTTTTAAAGTGATTATCTTGCTTTTTAGGACTGGATTTCCTGGAGAGTGGAGTTGGCCTTATCTTTCTTTTAATCCTCTTCCTCCTTTTGGTCTTGCTCTTTTAGGAATTACATTATTGAACTCACAGCTTAGAAAAAAGAAAACATCATAACAGACATTGCAGCTTCTACAGTTTGCCAAGTCTCCTATTCATCCTCAGAGTATATAATAACCATTTGCAATTTATTAGCTGCAATGTTTTATGAGTCTCCTTGGTCCAAGCCGACTGCTGACTTGAAGCAGCTGCAGAAACTGGAGCAGCAGCCGCGTTTCCTTTGTTCTAACTTTTTCAATTTCCTAAGTTAAAGAAACCCAAAATGAAATGATAGTTTAACTAAGTAAAGCATTATTGGAGCTGGCTGCAGTCTTAGGATGAACCTTGCTCTTAAATTTCTTTTTTCCGATTGCAGTCTTCTTCTTCTGCAAGTAGTTTTCTCCCTTAGCTTAAGATAATATTATCAATTATATTATTCCACTATATGCTTATTCATCTTCCATGATGTCAATATTCTCCTCGTCAGATGAATCTTGGGTAGCCACCTCCATCTCCTTCCTACTCTGGTACTTGGGTGGGATGCTATTGGCTTTGAAAATCTTTTCCTACTTCCTCTTAGACATCCCCTCCAATAAGTAAGTAACAATCATACTTATTTCATCTTTAAAAGTAGGCCCATCTCCTGCGGAACCTGAATGTGATCTTCTGGAAATCTTCTACCTCGTCCTCTGCTCTGTCTAAATTGGGGATTTCTCTTCCAAAACAAGAAAACAGTCGGATCCTTAATTTAAAATCCAGACTAGATTATTAGATTATCTATAAAGGATCCTCCTCTTACGAAAGTACTCCCTTGCTCGCTTTTTAATATGGACTGCAAGTAGAATCAGAATCACAAGTCCTATCATATTTTAACATCGGATGCAAAATAGAGAAGAGATTGAGTTAATTTAAAATCAAAGCACCCGTGACTAAGCCTCTGATCCACTCTTTGAAGTATTCTTAGAAGAGTTTGCTGTTGGGCTTTGGCTGTTCTATAGCAAGAATTAAAGATGATGTTGCTTTTAAATTTTATTGGAATTAGAAGAATAAAGCTGGCTAACTTAATAAACGCAAAAACAACAACAATCCACAAATACCACACAGAGAAGCAGCCTCTTATCGTTTAAAGCTTCAGAAAGGAGGCTTGTGTTTAATCGCATGATCGTGGAGTCAATCAAGCTTTAAATTAACTTCACTAACCTTCTTCTGTGTTGTTTCCATCTGTGGTTCCGTTATCGCCTCCTGCAGTAGAGTAAAAACGAGAAGGTTGATTTAAAAGAGTTGTCGTCAGCTGTTTAGTTTGTGGAATTTGTTGAGTCTTAAATAAATAGACAATTATAAAGTCCATAGCTCTCATTCTTCTTCAGTTACCGTTATCTGAATCTTCGTCCTTAGAAGTTAAGACAAAATTATTTGAACTTGTGTCTGGTTAAGCAGGTCTGGCCCAAGTCGACTTGGATCTGATTTTGCTGAGAATCTTCTCAATGGTGTCACTCTACTTAATAAATAGTCAATAAGTACTTGTAAGTGACTTGAAATAAAGTTAAAATCTATGAGGGGTTTTGGACTTCATTTATAGTTGCTTCTCTCAATGCCTGGATCTCGTTTTGAATGTCCTCCCATGAAGGACTCTGAGTGGAGTTGGCACCAGACTCACGAATCTGCTTTTGTCTCTGCTCTCTCCTCTCCTCCATAGTCTTTTTGAGGAGAGATGATAGGTCCTTCCTATTACTCTCCAGGTTAGACACTTAAGGATCCGCACACACCACCATTTCCAATCTTATTAAACACATTTACTTTATATTCACAATATTGTTTCTCCAAAGAAATGAAGAGAGCAAGCAGCAGTATGAGTTTGAAGTTTAGAATCTTTCGCAAATTAATGCCTCCCATTCTTATATTTACTTAATCAATTAACTACAAACTTCTATACTTATATTATATATAATCTTGACTTTACTCAGTTCACTCTTTCGAATCCTCTTTCACTAATTTAACAACAAACTTTAATTATAATTAATATTCTACGAATACATACTCTCCTTTTGTGATGCTGAAAGATAACATCATATTCGACTCTAATGATAGTAAATTGGGAGTGATAATTATAATTAAGAGTAAGCAATATTTGATAATGAAAGTGTCTGAATTGAACGGGTAAGCAAATACCAATTGTACTTATTCTTGCTAGTGTGAAGATCTACGACTTGTCCAGTGGCAAGAGTTTGCCTGAGTATATGGAGGAGGCTAAGAAAAGGAAGATGAAACTCAAGCAACTAGATGAGTATCGCAACCGCATTGAGCTCATCCAAGACTTTGAATTCAATACATCCTGCCAAAGAGTCAGAGTCTCTCAAGACCAGAACTATGTCATAGCAGCTGGAATCATATCTTAAATTCGCTTCTTGTTTTTGAATATACGCACCCATGGTTAAAATATTCGACACTGCAGAGCTGTCTTTGAAGTGCGAGAGAGGAATCGATTCAGAGATAGTGCAACTTCAAATGCTCTCCGCTGACTACTCCAAGATGGCCTTCCTCTGCGCAGATAGAAATAAACTCAATCCTAATAATTTTAAAGCTAATTTAAAAGTAAATTAAACTTTGTCAATCCTTAAGGAAGTTTATTATAAATATTTATATTGAAAGAAACTCAGCATCCTAATAAAAAATTCTAACAAGCATTATATTTTTTCTACAAAACAATCTACGTATTCGGTTTATTGAACTACATGCCCAATATGGAAGACATTTCAAGATTAGAATTCCTAAGTTCGGGCGTGACATGGTGTACAACCCCTTCTCCTGTGACTTAGTAGCAGTGGGTGCCACTAATGAGATTTACAGACTCAACCTAGACTTGGGCAGATTCAACACTACTCTAGAAAGTGAGTCACCAGAGATTAACTGCGTGGATTTCAGTCAGGACATGAACGTGATAGCAACTGGAGGCATCGATGGCAGAATAGAGTTTTGGAATATGGAAACTAGGAACAAAGTATGCGCTCTCGCCCCACAGGGAATAAACTTAACTCTATAATGTGGCTTTTGCCTATATCTAATTGAGGGTTTACTAGCAGACGAGGAAATAACAGCTGTGAAGTTCGAATAGGGTTCTTTGAATGTGGCAGTGGGAACTCAGAAGGGAAAAGTAATGTTGTACGACATGCGCTACCCCTTGCCACTACTCACCCTTAATCACCATTACAGACAACCCATCCACACTATTGGCTTCCACAAGGCATCTCGCAAACTCCTCTCAGCTGATTAGAAGATTATCAAGATCTATGCTACCCATATATTGAATGAGGAAAAATATATATTATTCTATGATAAGGACTCAGGCAAACTGTTCACGAACATCGAGCCAAAGACAGGAGTCAACAGCTTTGAACTATGTGCTGACTCTGGTCTTGTTATGGTTCCTCAGGAGCAGCAAAAGATCGGAACTTACTTCATCCCTAGTCTTGGCAACGCTCCCAAGTGGTGCGCCTTCCTTGAAAACCTGACTGATTAACTTATATCAGACTGTGCTTATAGCATCTATTTAATGAAGAGATGGAAGAGTCTCAAAACACTTCAGTGTATGAAGACTACAAGTTCCTGACTATGAATGAACTACAGTAGCTGAATGCCACTCACCTAATTGGTACTCCTATGCTAAGAGCACACTTGCACGGTTTCTTCATCGAGATGAGGGCCTATTAGAAACTGCTAAGTGTTGCTTCACATAATTATTTTTGCTGATCCCTTTGCCTTTGAGAGATACAGAAAGGAGCTGATCGCCTCCAAGCTAAACCAGATGAGAGAGAAACGCATCTAGATTCCCGCCAACAAGTAAGCTCAAGTCGTATGATTACGCTTACTCATTTCAATTAAAGTGAACAAGGACTTCGTGAACGACTTAATGAAGAAGGCAGGTGAGAAGACCAAGAGTGGTTTGGCTGCAGAGAATATCATGAACGACTCTCGTTTTGGAAAGATGTTCACTGAGAATGACTTCAAGATAGACAGGGGCTCAGAGGCCTACAAGCTCATCAAGCCTCAAGAGTCCACCAAGAACAGACAGGACGACGTCGACTCCATCAAAGGTGACCAAGATTAAGAGGAGGAAGTGCAGCACAAGGGCGGCAAGCTCAACAAGCTGTTCAGCGGCAAGGCTGGACAGAGTGACGAAAGCGAGGGTGAAGGGGACGATGAGGACGACGACTTCATGTCTAAGATGAACAAGCAGCAGCGTAAGAAGTTCAAGAAGCAGAAGGGCCAAGACAAGATCCTAGGTGCTGGAGTCAGGAACCTGTCTATGATGCAGAGTTAGCAGTAGTAGAAGATACAAAGCTCGTCCAAGAAGATCAAGAAGGGCCAACAGAAAGGATAGAAGCACGTTATCACAGACGCTTCAGTCAGGGAGAAACTAAAGTCAAGGAGGATGGTCGTCTCCACCAACAGACTCAAGTGAAAGCGAATAATAATATTATCTAGATCTTTCTCTTTAGTCTGATTTCTTTAATTAAAATAAATCATTTCCACTTCACTCTCTTTCAATCAAAGCAGATACTTAATGAATGATAAGCAAATTTGAAGTGAAGTCAATAAATTAATTTATCCATTCAATCAATCAATTATTTAAAGGCTTAAATTCAAAACAAGTCATCTATTCCATTGATCTTTGGCTGACTCTCCATGTCTTGCTGCTTCTTCTAAGCAAACTCTTCTTTGTTCGCATTGAAGCGCTTTCTAGCTAAATCTTGAAGATCTATAACTTTGTGCTCTAGCTCTCCACCCAGCTTCATAATAGGCTTTTCTGGATCTACGCCCTCCATTCCCTCGATATCTGCATCATCCTAGTTGTTTGAGACCACCATTCTTGTTCCATCGTCCTTCTTAGGATACTTTATCTTGTAAAACTGATCTCTGTACTCGTCAGGATTGTCATGGAACTTCTAAACTCGCTTGCCACTTGTCTTAATCACTCTTAGGAACTCCTCCTCGTTCAAGATACCGAACTGATTATAACCACCTCCAATACCCAACTCCTTGTCTTTATTATCCTCTTGATCTTTCCAGTGGTCCACGTGAAAAGCTTAACACAAAGCCTCTCGCTTATTCTCGAGAGATGGGTTCTCAGTTCTAAACACCTGCTCATCAATATACATCTGCAGATTCTCATGCACTTTCCCATAGCGACGCATGTTAATCTAGAATTTCAAGTAGCTCATCTCCAGCTCCTTCACGTTCCTCCACATCTTGTCAAATCCAGACTCTTTCAACCAGTTCTGGCACTCTGTGAAGTAGTCTTGTGATTTACTCTTGAGGAGTCTTCTGTGCTCGAAATACTTGTCCAGGAATTCCCACCCATTCTCAGAGTAGAAAGGAGTATAGAGGATAGATTCTTTAGCTACAGTCTTGGCAAGATACTGCACTATAGTCTGCACCTTGATATTAGGTATCATGTAGCCTCTACACCTGCCACTCGATCTTTCTATGAATCCCAGTACCAACCACTCCTCAGGTCTTCCCTGCTTGTTTCTTAAATGCAACTTCAAGAAATCAACTAGCACCTCTTTCTTTGGTCCTCCAAATTTCTTATTATGAACTGACCAAGTAGCATGTCTAGATATTCTCTCTCTGCACAGAGCATAGACGCTGTAGACTGCCGTTTTGCCAATGCCTGCCCCTACTCCATCATGCGCATTTTCAGTCATCTCTCTATGAGCTAGATCAGGATCGTAGCCCTTCAAGAAGTAGTAGTAAGCCACTCTCACGAATTCCATGAGAGTGCAGTGAGCGTCTTTCACGAAAGATCGGTGGCGAATACTCTGGCGAGTCAAGCAAGTCCTGCATCGATAGCTTCGAGGATCCATCGAACACCTTGTCCCACCAGCTCCTGCTCCACCTCCTCCTAACTCCATTTCGGCGCAGCAAATTTCACAAACTGGAGAGCCGTTCAACACATTATTTCCTAAAAGCCAGCTGAAGCAAGATTCAAAGCCTCCTGATATAGAGAGCACATAGTCCTGCTTCTGAAAAGATCACTCCACCTTTTCTTTGCGCACTTTTACTTTGTAGTCTGTCTTGTTCCACGCCTGCTCCTTCCACCAAAACTAACCTTTCTTTTTCTCAGTAGTCTTGAACTTATACTCAAGCAGCAGCTGTCCAAAATCCATCCTAAGCTCTTCTTTCTTAAAGTGGTAATTAAAACTTTATTGCACAACTTATTCTCAAGTGGTGTATTATTTAATAGGGTTCTATCATTTTGCAACACTTTAAAGGAAATGAAATTTAAAATGAGTGAGGAGTGAACCCAAAGGATTCAATATCTGAGGAATCAATTTCGTAATTGATTAAATTCCTATCATTCTCAGTACTACGACTGAGAGGGTTGCCTATTGATTTTAGTCGGAGATATCTCCATTCGATCTTAAATTTTCAAAGCGAGCGCTCTTTACAGTTTATCATTAAGTTTTCTGTTAGGCTATTCCGCTTTACTTGTATTTTAAGAGAAATTGGTATCTGATTCTAAATGTTGATTCTAATTCTAAAGAATTCTTTGTTGCTCCTCTTCAAAAACTCTACTCTCTTCTTCCTCATGCTCTCTTTATCTCTCTAATTCTTCTTAAATCATGACACTGCTTGTCTAGCTCCTCTATTGTGAAAGTTTATTTCTTTGTTTGATCTAGGCATGTTGAGTATTCTTCAAATATTTGAGTGAGTTAGCTTGCAAGATATCGGCAGTGTCATTGTAAGCGAGCTAAGGACCTTAGTTCAGACTCGCTGCCGATTGATAGTTCTTATCTTAATCGTCATAGTATTTGAAGTCGTTGATTACTGATTACTAGCTCTTTTGTTGTAAGTCATTCTGTATTTTCTGAGATCCATTCAACAAAAGGTTAACTTATAAGAATAATAAATTTTAAAGGTAAATAAATGATCACTTGAGAAGAATTCAAACTCTCAGCCTGATAGCCATCAGCTCTTTGACTATTTTAGAGTTCATTTTGCTATGGAGATTAAAGCAGTATTTGAATTTGATCTATGGGGCTCAGATTATTGACTGTAATGTTGAAGTTAGACTCAATTAAATTATTCCAAACACACATACACTTAAACATACTTTGACTTTATGTGTGACGAATCTTAGCCTGATAACTGCTTTGAACTACTTTAATTGCTTGCTTCGTTTAACTCATAAATAATTCGTTAATCTTTAAAGAATAAGTTAAGTTTTCCTTATAGATGATGTTAGTATCGTTGCTCATCCTGTACATATCTTTTTACCCCACCTCAAGGTGATTGCTTTGAACTTAAGTTTCATTACTGTGGATCTTCTTCCTTCCTCCCTAAACAAAAGCTTGGTGTCTCTGTTATTGCTCTTGATTAGCTATGCTTTTTACTGGCTCGATAACTTAAAACTGGGGGTCTATCTGTAGTATTTGAAATAATGAAATCATTACTAAGAAAAATAATATTTGAGAAGAAATGTCTCTCTGAGAGTCTTCACCAGTGTGAGCTACTTGAGAATTGCGAGAATTCAATTCTTTGCCAAAGAACTTTTGCTGGGGGAGCTTTCCTGGGGATGCAGCAGGATATGGGGATCCGAAGGAAGAGAAATTCTAGTTCTTGTTCTTCTTAGTGGAGGAGAGGTTTGCTGAAGTTGGAGAGTGGTCCACATAAATGCCATAGAAGCCGCCATTAGGTCCACCATAGTAGGTCTTCTTAACGTTAACATTTAGTTTCAAGGATGAGGAGCCTTTCTCTTTCATAAGCTCAAATAAGAAGCTTAATTTCTACTATAAGAATGATTAAACTTCTTCTTTTCCTTGCGTTGTAAGTATTTGTCTCTAAAGTAGTTCATCTTCTTCAAACTTTCCAGCTACACTTAAGCACATAAATCCATAAAATATTATAGACGAGGTTAAGCTTTCTTCTTGTAGTTGCCAATGTGATTGAATGCAAGCTTTTTAGTGAGTTTCTGCTTGATCAGGCTCAGACCAGACACATTTAGATCATTATCACTATGGTCTTCTCCCTTCTGCTCCTCATCGATAGTTCTGTTCAGTAGAAATCCATTCTCACCCTCCTGGTCAGAGTCCTTCAAATCCTCATCTCTAATTATAATCTAAGCGAGTTATAAGTGAATCTCTCATGCTTGAGTCAGTGTGGATGGAACTTGTGTCCTCAGAAACCACCGCATCTTCCTCAGAGAATTTCTTAGACAGCTGATAATAAGATCAAATCAATTCAATATCTGCATATGTAAGTGATTTGAAGAGAAAAGCCTCCTTGACTTTCGCTTGACAGTTTCGATTTCCTTCAGAAGGTCCTCATGCCTAATACCCATTGACCTTTTAAGCTGGAATAGTTTCTCATCAGAGCCAGTCAGCAGTTTCTAAGTCAGAGCCTGGTTCAAGTCTGAATAACTCACGGCCACTGTGTCCCTCAGCTTCACAGCTAAGAAGTTCAGTTTAGAGAATTATTTCTAAACTCTGTCAAACTCATAAATTTAAGATCAGTTTGGAATAATCTTAAATACATAGTCTAAACTTTTTAGCAGTGACCTTTTGCTAATTCTCCAACTTTTATTTTTGGAAGTGCTCGACAGTTTACTCATCATCGCTTATGTCTATAAAAGAAACTCATTCTCAATACTTTATTAAAGTCTATATTGAGGAGCAGTTCGCTCTCCTTCATGAATTCTTCAGGAGGTAGTTCCTCAGACTCCTCTGAGTCATCCTCATCATCTGACTTTGTAAAGCCAACCTGCACTTGCTTAGGTATCTGATCTGTCTCTCTTTGCTTAATTAAAGCATAACATTATTTCGGTTGCAAAATATCCAAATTGAGATCCTTGTTATTTTGAGGCTGCTGTTTCCTTTTCAAATTTTGAGTTTGCTCAGGAGGGAATAGTTAGTTGACGCTTGGCCTCTGCTGCTCTCCTCCTCCTCCGTTGGTTTGAGATGGCCTTTTCTTTGGATCATTGTATCTATCTAAGCTCAGATCTGACTTGCCCTTAAAGTGCGCCTAGAATAAAAAAAGACAACTCATTGTGTATTGATATTGAATTGAAGTCTCCTTTAACTGTTCCTTCTCATTTTGGTAAGGGTGCTGGTCCTAGGACCATCGAAGTCTTGCACATTTCTCAGCCTTGCATGGTAAGCCTGGTCTATCTCCTCTCTTCGAGCTTGGTTTCGAACTCGCTTCAAGTTCAGATAAACCAATTACATTAACGAAAGCCAAAGGAAAAAGTTAATCATTTTATGAATAAAGCGAAATAGTTTATCTCCTTTGAGCTCTGAGTTGGAGGAACTTGCCCTCCTCTGGGTGATCTTTGCATATCTTGAGGAACTTATGAGCACTGATGCACATCAAGTGGCAGTCAACACTCTTGGTATCGTGACTCTGTATTATGTAGGTGTAGTTGGATCTGATGTTCATCAGCACTTGAAAGTCTCCAATCAGTTAAACTCTCTCTATTTATAGATATCTCTCAATATTATAGGATAAAATGTAGGCGCCCTCTCCAAACTTTATAATGGAGAGCTCTCTTTCCTTGTCAAACACTACTACTGATCCCTGCTAGATGAAAGATATCTCTGTCACCTCATCTTTATCAATCAAATATCTCAACATAAAATGGATTGCTCTTTGAAAGCTATGACTGTCTTCTAAGGCTCATATATCTGTAAGTAGATATTCGCCATGAGATCTCTGACAAATGTGTTGTTAGCTTTGAATCCATGATCATGGTCAACGAAAAAGTGCTTGAACTTTTTCCTGTAGGGTCTTGTGATTTCCTTGATTAGTTTATTCTTGGCTTGGATGCTGAGTAACTTATAGAACTCATGCTCCAGAAACTTATGAATACTTTGTACACTCTATGAATAAAAAACTGAGAGGGGCTTTTCTTATAGTAGATGTCGTAGAACTTCTAGATGCTCTTTATATCGATAGTTTGCTTGAGTGAATACTGTTGACCAGCCTTACTCAGCCGCATCAACCACGTCTCTAGGTTGTCCATCCGCTCAGCAACAATCAATATTTTAAAAGCGACAATAATAAGTATGAAAATATTGGAAGTGAATGTCAAATGACTTGGTCTGCATGAACTCCTGAACTCTGCGCATGAAGATGGAGAATATGCTGATTCCCACCAGTTCAAGCTAGATGAAGTACATGAATAATTCAAAATATATGTATATATATATATATATATATATATATATATATATATATATATATATATATATATATATATATATATATATAAGAAGTTCAATATAGATTTGCTATCTTCTTATGCATGTAATTTAAAATGATGAACTCTATTCGATTTGAGCCATGAATATCTCCATAGCCCACAGTTGTGAATGTCACTTGCACTACATAGATAAAGTATATTACGTAATAATCTGTATAGATAGCCATCAGGTAGATGTCTTTGTCTTATGAATCAGGGGTGACATACCCCTCCTTTATAAGGAATGAATGGTTGTCATCTATCTCAAGAGCAACAATATATGTGCTTAAATTGTTACTCTATATATAAGCAACAAAGAGACAGGCTTCGAAATGCATGATGAAGAAAATGTAGATCATGAACTTTATAAACGCAAACCAGTCGATTGCCTGAGCCTGCTTCAACTTAGACCACTTAGCTATTGCCATTTTATAAATAAACTGTATTTTGTTTAAATTTATACAATTTTAAGTATCTTTTCAAGGTTGCGGAACATCCAATTCATCTTTACATGAAAATTTAATTGAATTGGTTTAATCTTGAGGACTCTGAAGAATTTGAAGTAGTAGAGTGCTTGCATCCTGCCAAGTGCAAACAAGTATGGCATATTAGCCAAACAGTCCACCACAAAGAAAGACTGTATATATTTCCTGGCCAGTTTGGAGGGTTTATGCACCAACTTCTTTTCTTGGTAGAAGGCAGTTATGAACGTCAATAACTGGTCAATTATCAAGATGATGGAAAACATATTGAGTTATCAATTACATACTCAAATGATGATGTCGATTGCCACTTCAAGCTTGAAGAACTTTTCCAGAGGCTTGAGGTTGAAACTCACACTAAATTTAATTTTAATATAAAGTACTTCTACTACTTACCTATAGAATACAAGCAAAATAGAAAATAGCAGAAGCATACTCTTATTAAAAGCTTATCATAAACATATAAGTGATACTGCAGCCTGTATCCCATAGAAGCTTAATTCGATTATCTGGTGGGATTATATAACTTCCAACTATGTCATCAAAGAACACTGCGTTTGTTTATGATGTACCCTTCACTTATTCTAATTTAATTAAGCTAAAGAAAATTAGTCCTTTTAAACTTGCTTCTTTGTGAGCTGATCCTTGGATCTATCAGATTAAGAGATAAGCTATTTACCTTTTCAAGAAACCAGTTGAGAAATAAACTGATCTCGCAACCTTCCACAGATATTGAATACGCTCTATTTTCGCCTGGCCAGATGCTTGCTCCATTTTCCTTGCCTCTCTTCTCATTTCCTTCTCCAGTCGCTTTTGTTTTTCCTCAGCAGTTTCAAAACAAAGTCTGTGAATGTACAAGCACCGTCTCTATAGAAATTATATTCTATAAAAGAATTGCAAAATATTCTTCTTCTTCTTATGCTTTCTCTTTCTATTTCTTGCTTTGGGGATTTGATGTGAAACTCCTGTGTGATTGGTTTCTAATTTTGTAAATTATTATTAGAATGACACTATTGATTTATAACTTTACACTTACCAGATTCCTTTGAGTTCATTTTTAGCTATTGGATAACACCACCTCCTGCTCCTAATCTTTACTTATCATTTACTTCCAGCTAATTCTAAGAGTATTTCCTCTGCTCAATTAGCTTTGGAGGGGTCTTGTTTTCAATCAAACCTGGCCCATTCAGGGACGAACTTATTTCAAAAGCAAATAATAACACAAATGTAAGAATGATAATTGAAATATAGCGTCAGCAGTTTTATTGGTGAAGGCACTATAGTTATCAGTTCTGCTTCTGAAGCGAGTAGTCTCCCGCTCATCATTCTTCAGAAAATTAGTTTCCTATAACTCATCCAAAGGGAGTAAG
>JAJKFJ010005096.1:0-19822 GCA_027382625.1 Tetmemena sp. SeJ-2015
TTCTTTGATCGTCAAGTCCTGTGTTTGGGTTGATGGATCGAGTTGCGATTCTTGGAAGCTCTGTGTCGATATCAAAAGTGAAAGATCCAAAGCCCTTGATGTTGACGCTGCGTCCAGCTCTCAAGTTATTATTCAAATACTCTATCATTGACTTCCAAATAATCATCATCTAAAGGATAAAGTTAGATCACTAGCTCTGATTTTGGAGTCGATTCCCCAAATATGTTGTCTCAATTATAAAGTCCAGAAGCACTAATGGAATCAACCAGGAAGATATTGAAAGCTTAGCACTTACTTAGGACTTGGGTTCGAGGGGTTTGCAAGCTGCGGATGTTCTCTCCGTAGGGTAATTATGCTTGCCTGGATAGGAGGAGCCGTTTTTCAGTGTCCTATGTCAATAAGAAATTAGAGGAGAGTTCATTAAAGAGGAAGTTGTTTATAGTTGAAACTTACCACTCGATTATTCTTTCGATATCCATTTGTTTCTAAGAAAATAAATAAGTTATTAAAATTTTATTTTATTCAATGTTAAACTATTCATTGACTGAATCATTAGTGAATAGTTAATGATGAAAGTTAAGATGAATCAATATAGTCATAGCAGTAATAATAATTTTGAAGCATAATCTTTATTTATTTTAGACCTGAAGGGACTTTATCTCTTAAATATACAAACCCACAATAACTTACTAGTTGTATCTTGCTTTTTTAGTTGAATTTCATAAATCCATTCAGGCTATATACCTGTAAAGAATGAGCCTTTCTAGTTATTTATCCTCGAATATAAATCACAGGATGATGACTTGCCACTATTCATAAATAGGGAAAAAATTCTAAGATTTATAGAGTCTTCCTGCACTTTTTCCGATCCCACTTGAAGATTACAAGTAAAATCATCATAGGTATAGGTTCATAAAATTTTAAATTTAAATTTAATGAATAAAGGCTTAAAAAACTCAATCTTTTGGGTGAGCTACAAGAGCTGTTAGGTTAAAATAACACCTGAAAATGTCCACTTTATAGCTACAGAGCATTCTTATATCTTTTGAAAATGAACCCGAAGGAATATACTCATAAAATTGTATTTTAAAGAATTCAATAGTGAGGAAATTAACAAATTAAGAATATGTAGATTGACTTAACAGTATAAAAGCTCTAATAGTAATGTGATGGACGGAAAAGAATAAATAGTCTTGGGGTCTAAGCTGATATAGAATAAATTGTTCTTAATAACAAAGTTCTTTAGACAAAATCAGTGAAAACATCAAAACAATCTATTTCTTTGAAGATAAGGCTGCTATTGAAGGTGCGAATTTGACAAAATTGCATGAATTCAAAGAAAAAGGGCCTTACTAATACATATAGTTATTTCATATTAGAAGCTCTTTAATATTCTAATGATCCTCGAGTTACACTTTTGCATACTCATAACTTATTCCCTCTACGAATTCGAAAGTGTTCTTTCTTGTGATAGAATTTTTAGATTTCGAGACTTGGAAATTTTAAGCTTCTATTGCTTTTAGACTAGAAAGATTACACACTTGGGTGGTTTCTTAAAGACAATCATATATAGGTTTATATACTGGGCCAAGATCTTAATCTCTGTTTAATGGAAATAGGCCTCTTAAGGGGTAAAAGAAGTCTAGATAGCTTGCAATAGTTTTTAGCCTAGTATAAAAGGAAGAGGGGAATGAAAATGTAACACCTCTCACGACTTGCGTCTATTTTCCTGCTTATTCGAGAAAAGACTAACTTTAATTTCAATATGACCAATTTTCCTGAGGGTTCACTTTATATTATCGATTATTTGATTTTTTATGATTAGGAGCGGTGCACTTCATTTATCCAAGTGCTAATCATACAAGATATTCACACAGCATAGGGACCTCTTTCATTACTTCACAGTTTTGTCGTCATGCTCTTGACAATTCATATTACGATGGTAATTACTTGGAAGAAAACCTTATTTCTAATTCATCAAAGGATATGCAAACTCTTTTTTTAATGACTTTAACATTATTTTGATTATACTCTACTTTTGGCAGCTGCTTCTTTGGTCCATGACGTTGGACATGCGTGCTATTCTCATTGGTTTGATAAGGATTTTGTCCCAGCTCTCTCATAGTAATTTAACTTATCCTTAGCTAATTCTATAGAAAATACTAATTCACCCCTTTCAAACATGAGCAGCAAACTGAATAGATCCTCAAGAAAATAGTTGAAGACGAGTATATTGACATATCAAGTTAAGAAGTGAAACTTATTCTACGATTGATTGAGTCTAAGGCTGACGCCCAAGAGCGAAGTAAGATTCAAGTATTTTATTCATACAGAGCTTTGGTATTTTAATGTGGTTGCTAACAGCAACTCGGGTCTCGACTTCGATAAAGCCGATTATCTTATTAATTTAATCATTTTTAAAATAACTTCACATCAAGTTTTATTAGTTTAATAGTCGAGACGCCACGGCAATAGGAATCGCAAAACCTAGATTTGATATTAATAGGATCATCAATAACGCATCTATCTTACCAAATGAGATAAATTGTTATATTCATTATAATCTCTTTAAAATGGGCAGCTTAGTTACAATACCAAGGTCCAGAATGAAGTCGCACATTTTTTTTTATCATATCTACTTGGACAGATATTTCCTTCATTCTTAAGTTTATCAGCATCGACTAGTCAAGGTCATCGACAAAATGCTAGTGGCGGCACTCCTTGCAGCAAATTCAGAATACTTTTTCCACGAAAACATTTTCAAGATAGATTAATACCTTAAATATACTGACATCATCTTTGATCATATAAGACTCTCAGAAAAGCCTGAGCTGTAGAAGAGCAGAGACTTGATTAATAGAGTACACATTAGGGATTTTTGGAAAATAATCTACTCTGAAAGGATCTATAAGGATCAGAAGGCCGAGATACAAGCTCTATTTAAAATTTGCTTTATATGTAAATTTTGAAGCACAGGCAATAGTTGAGGCGTAGTAGAACAGTGAGATAACTGAAGACGATATAGAATTGATATTTATCCAAATCGATTTAGGAAAGTAGAACAGTGATCCGATTGAGTAAATAAATTTCCATGACAGGAATTACAAAAGTAATAAAAAAGATTTTATTCAATATTATTTTCATTGCTCCTAATTGGAGAATCCCTCTTAAGCGTTGAAAAGGGAGTGAGTCAATCAGCTCCCAAAGGCTCCAGCTCGAATCAGCTGACTCAAAAATTTGAATAGTGCCGTAAACATTATCATAGATCTCTCTTATCTTCTTTTTGCTATCCATTTTCAGGATCTTTTTAATTAAATTATTTATATATGTCACTCTAATTTGAATTTATAAGTTATTTTAAAGTAAGAACATAACCTATTTTGTGTGATTGATTGTTATAGAGAAAGTAATCAGAGGCTCAATGGGGGGCCTCTCTTTGAGCTCATATGAGATATATGAGTACCTCCTAGTTGTGAAGGAAAATGAGAAGGTAGGATAGATTGTGGCTTAATATGAGCATAGATACCAGCTGCAGTTCAAGCCTTCTATAAATGGAGATCGGCTAGAGCGTTCATTGATGAATTTGATTTTGATCCTGTAAAAATTGGAATTTTCATTAAATTTTAGGACTCAACAATAGCGAATCTGACAGCCAAGTCCAGAGAGAGAGCTCTTAAAGAAAAGAAATTCAGATAGAAGAGAAAAAAGATGGAGCAAGAGGAGAAGCAAGAGCAAAAGGAGCAGAAGCATCACGAACAGCAAGATGAACAGCATGGTGTTGATGGGATTAAGGAGAGCTAAACTTAGTCTAAGATTAAAGTCATCACTTCGCTCATGTGAATGAAGATTCTAAATGTCGCACCAAGCAAATATTTAGCGGTTAATATTTAAGACTAGTTTTTAAGACTTTCTTATATTATTTTGAACTGCTGGAATAGAAAATGAGAATGTCACCAAAATTGAATTGCAGCAATGGAGGTAATAAATTATTATATCTTCTTTAACCAACTTTAAAGATTCTCTAATTGCTGATAAGGAAGTCGCGAGGGAAATACTAGACAAGCTTATTAAGAGAAGAGATGAATTATTACAGGAAAAAGAAACAGAACTCAAGGCTTTGGAGTTTGCAGACCCTCAAGAAAAAGATATTCTTGAAAAGTAGATTCGCAATAGGTCAAACCTCAAATTTGGAGAACTCAATGATCAATTAGATGCTTTAAAAGAGTCCATACTTAAAATGTAAATTTGATATTTACTTTAAAATTATATTTCTAGCATCTTTTATAATTTAAGCTATATTTGTTTCCTTAAGATTTTCTATCCTATTCTCTCCCCCTCCCTATACGTCATATATTTGGCTGTAATTTAGTATGTACTTTTAAATGTTAAATTAATCGTCAACTAACTAACAATCTCACATCAAAGCTCCCCTTTGGATAATATTTTTTTATGTTTTATAATGATTAGAGAGTTACATATATTGCTCATCTATTTAAAATTCCTTCCTCAAATTACGAAATGCACTTCAATGTCTATTCTCTGAAAGTATGACTAATCTTTGCACTTATTCAACTTGAACAAGGTTCAGATTGAGACTACTTTCATTGATGTAACGCGCAGCTTCTATCAAGTTAAAATTGAAGGGACTTAAATTTATAAAGATTTCTGCCAAAGAAGAAGGAAACTATATCATAATTTAAGAAATTACTTAACAAGAACGAAGACAACAATAATTTTCCACAAAACCATTCAAGTTTAAAGGGATCATAAGCAAGAAATTTCCAAATAAATAAGAACCAAAAAGACAGGATATCTCCAAACATTTTTTTATATTAGCTTTTGCAATATAGGATTGATAAAGGTTTATCCTTAGGATTATAATTAAATGAAGAAATAACATGGTAGAAATCCTCGAGCAAGTAAAGAATCTCAATCTACTGAGAGCTAAGGGGTATGTTGCATATGGGAGAATTCAGCATAGGGAAGTAATTAATTGCTATGTGAAGCTCGTAAACTGGTAATCTTTTTTGTCATTCACAAAAACAGATTAGAATTGGTTTTGGGATACTATTAATCGTTAACCCATAGCAACTCGGTCATTTCATAATCAGACTCTTTGCGGTAAAATGTTCTAAGAGATCCTTAATTTATAGACTCCAATCAACTGTGAATGATGGAAGCATCTTAAAATTGATATACTATTCTACCCTTGGTTAGCGATTCCAACTGTCCTAAATGATTAACTAAGAAGAGATATGGGTCATCCTCGCAACATTTTAAAGGTAGTAAATTGAGGATATGATGTCAACATATTTTAAATTAGATACTGCTGCTCAATACAAAAATAAGTTCTAACTTGTTAATTCTCCATTTTTAAAACGACAGTTTGAAGTTTCGAGGGTCCTAACCAATTTTATGTTTCAACTTCCTTCATTACTGACAATGAAGGAAATTTTTCTAGTAAGATATGAAAGTACTTCAGAGTAAATTTCGTGATCAGTATTGCTAAGTTCACCTTAAAATACTTCCTTAATATTAGGTTTTCAAGTGCGTAAATTCTATGTGAAGCAATCTGTTTTGGAATTGAAGGGGTTCCCTCGAACTATTAACCACTTTGCATTACTAAGTAGAAAAAATCAATCTCAATTCATAGCCAAGATTGCAAGACTTATTGAGCCTTAACTATTTAAATTATCTTAAAAATTGAAAAATTGAATTTTAATGCTTCAGCTTGAGTCACTATTCAAATGCAATTGATCACTCACCATTGGAACTCTTTTATAGAAAGAAATCATAAATTTTGAGAATTTCTTTCTCAATAAACAATCCATTACTTGCATCTTCCTATTTTTGGATTATAGATAAGGTTTTCACACTTTGAAACCATTAACCTGCATTTAGAAGAAGTGATGAAATGCTGCTAATCGAAAATGCTTCATGACAATATGAGTTGCACAACAAGAAGAATTTATGTCTTTATAAGCTATAGTTCAGATTTAAAAATGAGTCTAATAGAAAAGAATATCTATTTTTATTAAGATAAAAATAAGACTTTAGATAACCTAATAAACTTTAAAGTGCCAAAATAGGAAAATAATGGACCTATCTTCAATTAAGAACAATTTCACTTAAAGATAAAAACATCCTAATCATGCCATGTTTCGTAATTATATATATTTTTTTTTTGAGTTTCAGCCATGATAAAATTAATAGTGAAAGATGAAGGAAGTAAAAGGGGATCAAATTAATAAGATAATTAAATTTGGAATAACTTAATACAATTTGCGAGGTTATTTGGGACACATAGAAGTAAGAAGCCTCTAAATGAATGAATATCTTGCTTAAATAATTTAATATTAAATGGCAAAATTGCAAGGATATATGGAGTCTTTAATTCATGTCAGAACAGCAATTTTACCTAATTTTTATTTTCCTGCTTCAGAATAGTGAATGATCAGTAGCCTAATGAATAATAGACTTTGAAGTTCCACTAGTGGAAGCATTTTGCTGCAAGTTAGTGGTGGCATCATAAAAAAAATGGAGAATTGAAAATATGATTGGTAGGGCTGCAATGCTTTTCTGTTCAGTTTATTACCAATTTCGTTTCGCTTTTTGGATGATGCAAACAGAAAAGCAGAGTTGGAGAACTCTAACGAGTATAGGATGAAGTTTTATGATATAGCCTGCTCATTTAATTAAGAGCGTTAAGTCTACGAAGTTACATCCATGAGAGAAACTTTCCCTTATTTATGACAGGAGAAAATCGAATGATCGAATGTGGTGATCTGTTCTTGCTTAACAGTTTCTACCTTAATTCCACCAAATAATAACCTTACTACTTCAAGAAGCAAATTGAATTTTGTTGGCTTCTCAAATTACTTATATCCGACTAGGTTGGCTTATATTAAAAAATAATGAATCTCCAGCTTATCAATTGAGATCTTGGACAAAATAAAAAACAAACATAATACAATTTATTAAAGGAGTCTTGTAATATCACCTACCAAAAATTGATGTAAAAATAAAAGTTTTTTTAAAAATATATTGTCAATCATTAGATTGAAAACGTTGAAAAGTTTTAATTAAAATGAGACCGATCATTGTTAGGAGGGAGAATAATAGTTCAGAAAATGAATACAACAAATTAGTGTCTTGCACAGTTTAACAAAATATCCTTAATTTAATTATATTGATAGGAGGTATAATCTTAATGAGACAAACAAATTTATAAAAAAATCAAACTCTACAGGAATGATATAAATATATATGAAAAGATGAATCATAAAAATAAGTTCGATCTATTTATCGATTACAATTTCATTAAGTTTTGATCAAATCATGATTCTTATGGATATGGAAATTGAATATTAATTTTACAATAAGAAATTTGTTTCATTAAGTTTTCCCTTTAACATACTACGCCTTCCCATTGGCTTTTCTATTTGATCCATATTTTTGAATATTAGTTGTCTTTGCTATTCTAGTTCCAAACTGTATTGCTCTTTTCTCGAATTTATCTGAAAATCTGAGTCCAAATCCCTCTCTAGCCACCTCTCTTAATAGCTTCTTATCGCCTTGTCCTCTGAAATCGTTGAAATCACACAGCTCTTCACTTGGTATATTATCTCTCAAGTACTGCATAAGGTTAGTATCAAGGAAAGGGAATCTTGCCTCCTTCCCATTATAGCTAATTGCTCTATCGTCACGCCCCATGTTTCTATGCCATAGTCTATCTAGATCCATCGCCATTTCTCTTTCCATCTCTTCCACACCTCCTCTTTCCTTCGCTGTTTTGTATCTTGCATAGCCTCCAAAGACTTCATCAGCTCCAAGCCCTGAAAACACAACTTTGCTTTGTGACTTCACCCAAGGTTGGTCTTTCAAATAAAGTGAAGAGTCAATCTTTGAAAGAGCTGAACTTGTTAATCCAAAGTCGTAGGATTTCGCTTTGGAATTTTAAATTTTAAGTTCTTGCAAAGTTGATGATTGCTTTTCTTCTTGAGATGAGTTGAGTTGCTCAAGCATGCTTTAAAAGGCCGCTTATTTGAAAAAGTCATTGTTGAAGAGGTAACCCTCACATTTAGATGCGAAGTGAAGATATAAATTTATCTATTCAACTTTTAAAATTAAAGAGCGCATGCTATGTTAAAGTCCATATGGGAATCTTTTGGGCCAATAAGATCATATATGAATCTCTCAGCATTTTGAACATCTGCGGAAGAATAGTCTGCACATAGTAATCTGATATGACTATCTGGATACTTCCTATATAAAGTTTACTACTACTACTACTAAAAACAAAGAAGAATGCATCTTCAAATGCTATTTCGTTTTTTCTTCTGAGAGCGAAGCTGAAAAATATAGGGTAATAATTATTTTAATTATAAAGAAAACATTAATAAATGTGCGGCATTCTATTATACTTGTTTGACTTGGGCATCATAAACTATACTTAACTTTACAAGCTTTAAGACATGGTTCAATAAGAGATCAACTAAGAAAGCAAAGTCTTAGAGGAAAATTAATCAAAGAAGGGAAAGAAAGCTACTTCAGTAAAATAGTAGGAAGAAGAAGATACTATTACAAATAAAGTAGAAGAAGAGAAGTAGTCTATTTATGGAAGGAAAAATGTAATAGGATAGTCAATTACATTAAAAAGGGTTTAAGAGACAATAGGCAAAAGAGGCCCATCCTTTCAGTAATTCTCGACAACGATTTAACCATAAAATTTAATAGAGGATCAAGATAAAAGCTATGCTGATTTAACTTTGGAACAAATAGCAAGTTAAAGCTAATCTGTATTGGAAACAGATGGAGTCCTTGCTTACTCTTCTGTATTGCATTTGAGAGGTGTAATGCCCTAATCTTAGCCATACTTTGACCCTCAAACAAAGAACTTTATGCTCTACAATCTTTTCAACTTTTAATCTAATTTGATTATATTAGATAGTAAATAAATGGGGAAGTTTTCGAACTTAATCTCTCTTAAATTTTGGATGAATTTACCATTTTGGAATAGTAGCAATAGGAAATTGATAAGGAAGAAGTAAAGGATCATATAGAAAGTGAAAGATTTGAGAAGTTTTAATTCAAGTATGTAGATAAGTAACAGCTTTTGGAATTTGACACAGCCAACTTAAACGATGGTATCTAGCTTTTCTAAATTCTAAATAAAGCAACGAATGCATTCATAGAGTAATAACGCTAAGAAGATGGAGTTGATTTTCAAATTCAAGTTCATTTGGATGAGTTCTTTGAAGAAATCAATCTTATCTTTTAAATTTTAAAATAGGACTGATGCTGAGTTAGATTTTCCGTCAGAGCGACATGGCCATGATATTCTATTTCGCGAAGTATGAAAGCTATTTCATCTTCAGAGATCTTTTTGGGAAGAGAAGTTTGATCTTGTCCTATGCTTAAAACTCCCAAGAGCTTCTTTTTTCTTCAACACTCCAGCCTTTTTATAATTATGTTTTTAGCATAGCGAGAATGATTAAACTGCTTTTGGTATAAGGAGCTTTGAACTTCCACCCAATTCTTACTTTACTTTTTACAAACAAACTGGAAATATAAACTACAGGCTTTTCAGCTAAGTGCCTTCTGATTTAAGATTCAATAAAATGGGTGAACACTCCCAAAGAACGGAAACTTTGATACACTAGACTGATAGATAGAGAGAAACACAGATGGAAAAGGGACAAGAAAACTTATATAGGGAAGAAGAAGAAGAAGTAAAGGATTTTGGAAGTATGGAACCTAAAATTGCTTTTGACAGAGCCAAAGAAGATAAACGAGCTCAGATTAAAGAACTACTTCAACATTCGGTCAGGATAAGGGCTTTAAACTTGCCTCAAAGAGATAATGAGATGTGTTAAGATTAATAGACTGACTCTAGAGATTCCATTAACTTGCTTTTGTAGTATATGCCAAATAATCGTTCTGAAATTGCTGTTTTATTCTCTGGAGGCTTAGATTCTTCACTTTTAGCAGCCATACTTGCCTCTGTCTGCGATTTCTAAATTACACTTATCAATGTGTGCTTTGCAAATGGGGATTCTCCAGATCGTTTAACAGCAATTCTGTCTTATTTCGATATATCTGAGTAAGTAGAAGGCATTCTTCTCTGATCTAATTGAAGGCGTTCGGGAAAGAAATTGCACAAGATATTTTCTTTATTTGAAGATGCAATAAGAATTTATAGATTGCAGCATCGGTTAAAATTTATTAAACTGGCGAGAACGGGAATTGATAAATCAATCTTATCTTAATTTGATAACTTTGTAAAAATTATTTTTTTTAATTCAATTTTATAAATATTTTTAAAATTAATATTGCTAAAGAGTTACAATTAAAGCTCCTCAATAACAACAAGGTAAGTATAAATAAGGGTCTCATATCTTTTGATATGAATATAAACATCCAAGAGGCCGCAAATCAAGAAATTGCTTTTTTTAAAAAAAGATTACGGTATTCTATAACACAATGGCCATCAAATTGATCATTTTAAGATCACAAAAGCATAAAGATGCGGGTCTATAAAAGCTTAACGAGCTAATTTCCCCATTTTTATAAGAAAGCAAATTATCCTCTTGAATTTGCAATGATATAGATGGCAATTTATTTTGTACCAACTGCTTGATTAAATTAAACTATAACTCGGAGTGGAAAATAGGGATCAGCTCTTGCTCTCTCCAGCAAATTAATATTATTTAAGTGTCTTTTAATGGGTTTTTAACGTTCATATCAGCATTGTGAAATGATGCGTGTAAATTTCTTTTATGTAATATTTTTCGTAGAGATCAATCGAGTCATTTTTATATCTTGAATGTAATTCTCCCTCCACTCAAGTAATAAGTGAAAATCTTTGACTTTGTTTAGTTCAATCAACCTTTATTTAATTAATATGAATTAACTTTATCAAAAATTGCCTAATCCAATTAATTCTTGCTATAATTGCCACTCATTTTGTGGACGATAAGCTCATATTGGCAAATTTATTTAATGTATAGTGGCAGTAGCACAAAGACTAGCTCAATCCACTTTAAATGACATTAATTATCCCTAAATAAACCTTTTATGAGTGCTTTGTGCATTTAATGAGAAATCACTAAATCTCTAATGATAACTAGTCAGCCCTACCTTATTACTTCTAATCATGGAAGATAGAGAGAGCTTAGAGGCAGTAAGGAGAACATAATCATTAAAAGCACTATTCACACCTCCCATTAAATCTTAATTTGGGAAGAACTATAGGCTTTGCTACAAATTTAATTTCTTGATTCTTCTAACATAAACTCATTCCCTTTGGTTAGATTGACTATTTACCTCTAATCATTGTGTTTTAAATACTTACACTAGCATCTAGAAATTTTGAATTCAAAGAATACTATTTTTCTTCTCCCTACTGCTTGAATAATGCAGATAAAGAGGAGGACTAGTTTATAACTGCCAATGAACCTTGATTATTGCTAAATTTTCAGGCTTTGCCATTCATCATCAATTTTAGCTATGCTGGCTTGATAAGAGAGTAATTTCTCATTCATTTTTATGGAATAAAGGAGAGCTTTAAATAAACGAATTTTAAGAGACCTTAAAACTAGAAAGTCTTGAAATTCACATGTAGATCATGATTAGAATCATTCGTAAACAGTTGCTTGCAAATAGCATCTATTCAATTTTGGGTTTGGGGAGTTGAATCTTACGAAAATCGAATTCGATTAACCAAAGATATTTAGTTCATGTCGCATTTCTATTGGCTGAAACCATTTATGGTTCATTTACAGATAAATAATCCTATCTTTTATTGGGCTTACTTCTCCTTTAATAAACTTTCTTATTGACCCTATTCTATTAAAGTAATGAGTGCACCCTCTATTAGGAGATAAAAGGGGATATCACTGATCTGAATGTAATAGTATTTTTGCCTTGGTCCTTTCAGAATTTTTCTTCTTCTTAGTTTTATGTTTGATGCAACTTCGTCTTAAGGTAATCTAGAAAGCTCTTGCTTTCAATTCTCTTCTTCTGCTTTTGGAAGACCTCTTTTTGTGTTTTCGCTTAAAGTGTGTCTAGTTATTTTGGATAAGTCTTTTGAATTAATGATGGTCGGCTGGATAAAAATTTACATAGAATATTTCATAAAGATTTTTCTATAATAGGAGCAGTCAGATTTGTCTTTATAGGTGCGACCCACACAAGACTTGAACACTCATTAGGAGTGAGCTATCTAGGCTCCTAACTGATGAAAGGAATAAGAAAAAGTCATTCTTAGCTGCCAGAAGATTTAATAGTAAAGCTAGGCCTCATGAGTCCAAATGAATTAACGAATACAGACATCATGAATGTTAAAATTATAAGGCAATATTTTAATGTAGCCTTTGCAGGTCTTTGTCACGACCTTGGCCATTCGATATGTTCACACTTATTCGACAGGGAATTTATCCCCAGGTTGCAACTGTAAGTCTAAGAGAATTAACTTAATATAGTGTAAAGGGAGTGATTAGTGACTACACACATGAGGGCATGTCTATAAAAATACTTTAAGATTTGATTGATAAGTACAACATAGATGTAGAACCTTAAGATATAAAGAGTATCATCCAAATAATTTAAGGAGACTCTTCAAACCATCTAAGCCAAATAATATCAAATCATGAAAATGGCTTAGATGTTGATAAGTTGGAATACCTTAAGAGGGACTTAATTCAAACAGGGTTGCTTGGACCCTCTATCAATTTTACCCGCATAAAATGCAACAGTTTGATGTCTAAAGATGGGAAAATCAATTTGTTTATAAGATATTTTTATAAATCTATTACAGCCAGAAACTTAGACCAGATCTCAATAATTTTATTCACCTTTTTTTATCTTCAAAATGTCTTCAAGTCCAGATTTGACCTATTCTAAAACGTATTTACTCATACAACTGTCAAAGCTATAGATTAGATGATAATCGATAGCCTAATTGCAGCGGATATAAAATTCAACTTTCTTGAGATGATTTAAACTCCAGAATCTTTTATGAAACTAGATGATTCCATCCTGACTAAAATCCTCCATTCTAAGAATGAAAAGCTTCAGTAAAGCAAAGCTATAATGGAAAGCATATACAATAGAAGATTCTATTAAGTGATTTTCAACGCCAGATTCACGAATGATGTCAGAAAGGATAAAAGATTTACTTTAGAATGGCTACTGAAATACAAAGAGAATTAAGATTTTCAAGAAAGGGATTTTAGACTCGTGATTTCGAACATTAACATGGGGCTTGGGAGCAAAAATCCTTTAGATTTCGTTTAGTTCTACTCTACTGACATATGTAAGTTTAAAAATAATTAGATAATATTATGAGATAAAGAAATATAAAATATATTCTGCTCCTAGCTGAGCAATGTTACGCAATCTTTAGAAATGAAGAGTATCTACTACATCCCAAAGATTGAACTATTATATGTTAATTATTTAATAACTTGCATTCAGGGTAGGAGAAAAGTTCAATGCTATCATGAATAGGGTCTAAAACCAACCTCCGAGGAAGGAACCCTTAAGGTTTGTCTAAATTGGACCTAGAAAGTTAATCAGACTCCAACTTTTGAGGAAGGAGCTCTTCGGATTTATCCATATTTAATACTGATAATTAATCTGATTTTAATCTTCTCAATTTCATATCTTTTGTAAATTTAATTTTTAAAAGTTGTTGATAGTGTTAATTGAGGTTTAGAGGACTTGAACTCGAGAAAGGATGAGATGGAATTGAAAATTAATTAGAAATTCTAAGTCCTAATTTTTTCTGTTAATGATTCACTGGTAAGTAATTTTTGCACATAAAGACCAATGCCTGATTTAATTCAATAGTTGAGCGAGAAGAAAGATATGGCAAATAGATGGAAAAGAAGCCTCGAAGATGTTTTCTCTGCCTCAGGGAACAAAATTGTAAAGCTTATTTACCATATTAAAATGATTAGATTCGAGATCAGGGACTGGATTTCGAAACCAAGGATGTAATATATGGCTAGGACAGCTAAATCGAGCCAAATTTAAGAATATTTCTCAAAAAAAAGAAAGTTTCTCTGATGGAAGGCAATAAGACTGAGCAAGCCATATTAGACCAGCATTGAGTTTAAGATATTGAAGATATTTGTAAAATTCAATTGAATTAAAAATTCAAATTAATCATCTATAAAATGCAACAAATTTCCTTCTTTAATCATAATTAACTTTTGATGAACATTAAATAGATACACTAGATACTTCAGATAAGAGGAGGTAAATTTTTTCCTAAATCTTAAATTTGTAGATGAGCCAGTTAAGGATTTTCTCTATTTGAATGAAGCTCTTGAATCTATTTCATTAAAAGAGGAGGATCTTTACAAGAAGCATGAGCTTGAAAAGGAATAGCTGAAATATATTAATCCCTAAGACTAAGATAGAGCGAGGCAGGAGTTATATGTAAAGCACAATGATGAATGGGGCAAGCTTTGTGAAGAGATTGACGCAGCAAGAATGACTGCTGGGCTTCAGGCTATTCTCTGAATACTAAGAAACTGAATTCAAATCCTGATTAATTTGTGTTAAACATTTTAAATAAAAAAAA
This sequence comes from Tetmemena sp. SeJ-2015, assembly GCA_027382625.1. Lineage (NCBI taxonomy): Eukaryota > Ciliophora > Spirotrichea > Sporadotrichida > Oxytrichidae > Tetmemena > Tetmemena sp. SeJ-2015. Next base: position 14,591 of record JAJKFJ010005096.1, read on the forward strand.
TTATATCCTTGATTTGATAATTACATTCTTTTGTGCTGCCTAAATCGGAAAAGGATATCCAATTTCTACTTCTATATTAAACCAGATAAAAGAAATTCTGGGTCCCCTTTTTATTGGATAATTTGAAATAGTTCTTTTGTGTTGCTTTCATGCTTCATCTGTTACTACTTCTGCTTGGAAAATAGAATAAAGTGTAATCTTGAGAACAAGAAATTCTAATCTATGATTTTTTAAAGAATAAGTAGACATCCATCTAATGAGAAGAATAGATTGAATTAGGATTTAGAAAGACTTCATAATCTATTAAGGTAGAACTAAAAGGGATTGAACTATGATTAATTCGAGATTTAAAAGATAGAAATTCGAACCTATCTTGAATTTCAACGGATAATAATCACTTTATAAAAGATCTCCAAAAATGAACATAAAATTCGTTAAGATAATGAAGTGGGTGAAAAGTACTCAACACGATGGATTTTAACTATAATTTAATCATAAGTTGTAAAAACTAATTTTCGCATGGGTCTCCTAGTCTTTGCCGAAGCGAATATTCAATTGGATAGCAATTCAAATATTTTCATTAAAAGACACTTGAATTTACCAGAGGATAAAGAAATAGAAAGTGAATATCTTGAAAATGACCTTCCAAGTAACCTTAAGTGTGAATACTAAGAATTAAGGCAAAGCCTTTGGTTCTAGACTACTCTTTCAGAATGGGCAGCAGTAGATGAATGAGGCTAAGCAATCCAGCAATCAACAGCAAATCAACATACATGTGCTGAATACGGAGACTCTCGATGAGTATGAGTGCACCAGGACTTTTGAAAGTGAATACTTTGCCAAACTTCAGCACTGGATATCCAAGAATAAGTATCACTGCTTCCAGAATGAGGGCTAACAAAATCCCTCTGACTAATAGCTTGCGAGCAGGTAATTGGACCAATCAGGAGCTGATGACTTGTTTCTTAAGGTGGACATCTTTGATTTCGGACTAAAAAAGAAGCAAAAGTCAGATTTGGATAAAGTGAGAGAGGAGATAGCCCTTTTGAGGCAGGATAAGATTTCAATGGAGTTGAAGATCAAGCAATTCAACTTACAGTTCTTCAGCTTCTGGAAAGATCAGCAGAAGGCACTCATTTAGACTGTGCATCTCCAGGATAATTACATCGCAGATATCAGCCAGCTCTACTTTATTCTGGAGGGCGTTGGAGCCACATTCTCTCTCAATGGACCTTAACTAGGTGTGCAGGCTGAAAATGTGCAGGCCATTGAGTAAGAGAGCCAACTCTCAGGGGGAGAAGAGTTTTCTCAGAGCAATAGACCTGGCCTTGGCTCAGCTATAAGTGGCAATCTCAATAACTCAGGAGGAGTGAATGGCTCTACCACCTATTGCATTGGATTCTCGGAAGCTTTCTCACACGAAATCAATATGTGCATTGAATCCATGCAGTAGTAAGACAGATCGCTCTCCAAGAAATTCTTCAACGCACTTCTCTATGGTCCAGGTTGCAAAGAGCCAATGGTGGTGAGAGTTTCTAAGGAGGTGGCGAAGAGAGACATCAGCAGCATCAATCAGACTTACTACTACCCAGTCTAAGTCACCCTCAGAAACCAAGAGAGATACCAGCTATTCATTCCTAAGATATTCAACTGAGCTCGAAAATGAAGGTAAGGATTTAAACATCAATTATAAGCTCAGTTTATATAATGAGTCATTAAGATTCAACATTAATTTCTCCTAATACTTTAAATTTCAGAATCCCATTCATACCTATCTATATTAGACTTAATTGACATTAAATTAGATTAAAGTTAAAAACTTATCATATTCTTTTTCAATAATAATTAGCGTTACGTTGAAGAGCCTTGTTATTAACCACGACATTTAGATAAAAAAAAGAAAATTATTTTAAAGTTATTAAAAATAAATACTTGATTTGCCTCTACCACAGTCTTATGCGGAATGCCAGAGCCGTCCAGCCTTTCGACAGGAGGTCTGTTAAGGTTCACTTTATTGTTAACGACGAGCAGTGGGTTATTCGTGTTCATCACATCGTCGTTTACGCTGACACCATCCAAGTACTGCTTCAATAAGGACTTGAAGAACATATTTTCTTTCTCGAGGGTGGTTTTCTGCTTATCGATAGCCAACTTATCGAGCAGCACCTTATTGTATCGCTTATAGAAGGAGGAGGCTATATGGAGTAAAGTCAATGTCTATTTTTAAGTAGAGTATGCTTCTTCATGCCTTCAATCTTTTCAATCTGGTAGTCAGCCAGCTCTTCCATGGTGTCCGGATCGCTCTGATAGAAGGGAAGCACCTTCTCCTTCTCAGTTTCGAGCTTCCTGCAAAGCTCGGCCGTCTTCAGAATCTTCTCGCCCAGCTTCTGATACTCCTTCAATTTATCCATGCACATCTTAGAATTGATGGTCAGATTTCCAAGTCTGCGCTCCTCATCCTCTCGGAACTGAATCATCTTCTTCTTCAAGTCTGGAATTTCTCTTAGACTTAATATGGAAAGGACTTTATCATAAGTGTCTTCTCCTTCTTGAGCTTAGTGTTCCTCTCTTCGCACTCACGCTTATTCTATTGCATTTTGAGGGACCAATATGCAATTTACTCCTTGAGGCGATTGATTGACCGCTGGTAGGTGTTGATGGTCTGAGAGGATTTCTCATTATCCTTGAGCAGCTTCTTGTAGTTGTTACCACTATACATAAGAGAGACCACATATGAACTTGGCTTAATCAAATAAGCTTGTATTTCCTTGTAATAGAGAATGTTAGGTTCTCTCAAACTCCTCTTGGAGACCTCTGAGTCGAGAGTTCTAGAGTTCAATGAGCTCGTCAACATGGATGAGGTGATTTCTAAGCGCCATCTGATATTGCTCCTCTGCCTCATCGAGGTCCCTATCGAGCATTTATAGAATGGCATCCTTGGCGTCGACTTCTCTATCATGATTCTGTTGATAGATCTGAATCTCCTTTTTGAGTTGCTCGGTCTTGGCTACCCTCATGATTTTACGCCAGTGCGTCAAAATCTTCATTCTGTTGAAATGAGCCATTTGCAATTATACTTTAATCGGAGGTATATCAAAAATAATAGATAACTTCTCATTTTCATTTGAGTCTGTTCTTTGTCCAAGTCTTCCATGGTTTTGTCCCTCCATATGAAGCATAGTAAATACCTCCATTGTATATACTGTGATTAATTGTTCTCTTGGACTCCGTGGCAGATGGCTATAATAATTTTAGCACATGTGTTCATTCATTTTAAGCTTTGAATGTGATGTCAAATGTGACAAGTATTGATATGGGTGTGGACAGTTTAAATATTTCCATAACTTACAGCCTTTCCCTTTACAAACTTGCCTTCTCTAATTACTCATTTTATCATAATTCTATTCTTAGAAGAGGCAGTTATTTGAATTGGTGGGGAGGAAGTTAATTAAATAAATTAAATTCATTTGCAAGAAATGGTTCAACTCGGCAAGTTTATATTATAATCTAAAGACAACACTAAAAGAACAATGATCAGGATAAGGCACCAGGACAAAACAAAAGAAGACTACCAATTATTAGTGTCGAAATAATAATCTCATCATTAATATAATGAGAAGGGACTATTTGAAGAACTCCATGTTCGAAGAGCAGAAAATGGCTCATTAAAAGCGTTAAATAAGAGTAAACTAGATTCAGAGCACATTGAAAGTAAGTCTGGAATGGAAATTATGGAGTGAGAGTTTGAGAGAGACCTGAAGATTATTAAGGATGAGTTCGACCGTGAGAAGCAGGAAATAGAGAACTCCCACAATATGGAGAGGCAAGAACTCAGGGACATGATTGAGACCATCGAGGAGGAGGAAAACAACAAGCTGAAGCAGATGAAGGACGATTTCGAGTCACTGAGGGAGGAGACCAAAAATAAGAACGTGGAGGAGCTAGAGAGCATGAAGCACGATTTGATTAAGAAAATCGAGGACCTGGATAAAGAATTCGAGGTCAATTTCAATAGGTATGTGTCAGATACCGAGTCCAAGGCCGACAACTACAAACACTTAAAAATATTAGATTCTATGATAAATGTAATCCAAATTATTATTGGCAGAAAATTCAAGAAGGAGAAGGACATGATAGTCAAGCACTACCACGACTTGAAGAAGAAGAAAATATATTATGGAAATGGATATCTAAGACGGCTTTGTATTCAATTAGCATGAAGAAGCAGAAGTATAACGAGTTCCAGCTCCTTGACTCCTTCTATAACCTAAATTAAGTATAGAATGGTTTATAATTCATTATCATAAAAATACTGAGTGAGATATTCCAAAACTAGCAAATAGAGGCACTCAGAGAAAGGCGGAGGAATTTTGATTTATTCTGTAAACCTCTGCATGAATATCATCGATACTGAGGTCTTCCCTTAGATTAATTTTGAATCCCTTGCTTCCAAGTGCAGATTAGTTCAAATGTCGATTAGCAACTTTGGAAAATGGGTTTACGCTCCCTCCGCTTGAAGTGTGTTTTGCCAGTTGATTGAAGCTCTAATCATTATTTTGACTTAATCTGTCACTCTCTATTTGGATTTGAGACTGTCCTTTTATAGATGTAAAATTGGTTTCAGTATCATCTGCATGCGAGAGAGTATTCTTGTCCGAGTAAAATTTTCTTAATTGCATTCGCTTTGTGGTTGAGGTGTGGGAAAATTCTCTTTTCAAAGGAGACTTCTTAATACTGTTGGGTAGGAAATCTTCCGCCTTTAAACTTTTAAATCAATGAATTGAAACACTCTTTTTGAGCAATAGAGTTGTCCCAAATAATTCTCTTTTTTTAAAAACTTTAGCCAAAATTTAGAGCAATTTGAATCTAGATGGTTTACAGTTCTTGGAAGTATTTATTTCGGCTCAGCTAGTCGATATAGTAGCTTATCATCTCTGCCTGGTACTTAATCAAATGTGGGAAGTCGTAAAGTCCTTCTAAACTAGCTAAGGTTGTCAAGAGCCTAAGTCATCTTTATACTATCGTAGGGGTGCTAATGAGGAGGCAGACTCAAGTCTTTCTTCTCTACCTCCTCTCTTTTCTCTCTCGACAAAAATCGATCGAAATTGGCCACTCTAGATGAACTTGTTGCATACAAGTAGTCATAGTTAGTATAGATAAGACAATAAAGTTACAATAAATTTGTAAATTTAGGCTCGTAGACTTGAATTGAAGCGTTCTCCTTATTCTTGG